>JASDQU010243924.1:25476-85048 GCA_032191745.1 Picea mariana
TTGTAAGGTCAAAATGCATGACCAACAATTCATAATGGCCTTCATGAGTTCAAAATGTTGTTTTTGGGATATCTTCTTCCTTCATTTTGATCTAATGATACCCTGAACGGAGATCCAATTTTGTGAAATAAATTGCTCCATGTACTTCATCTAACAATTCATCAATGACAGGAATGGGAAACTTATCTTTAATAGTGATCTTGTTGATCTCTCTATAATTTGGACACATACGCCATGAGCTATCTTTCTTGAATACCATTACCACTGGTGCAGAGTAAGAACTTTGGCTAGGTCTAATAATGCCAACCTCTAAAATTTCTTCAACCATGCGCTCAATTTCACTCTTCTGGGCATAAGGGTATCTGTATGGCCTGATGTTAAGAGGAACACTCCCAGGAATTAGGTGAGTTTCATGATCATGATTTCGAGTGGGTGGAAGACCTTTGGGAATATCTTCAAATACTTTGGAGTGATTATCAATGATCCTTTGGATATCTTGAGGAATAGATGGCTTAGATGTTTGAACATATAGTGAGCATAGTTGTGCAATAATGCCTTGATGCCCCTTTTTCAATAATTTTGTCATGCTGTTAGAGCTTATCACCTTACCAGGTTTCCCTGTGATACCTCTTAACTCAATTTCTTTTCCTTCCAATGAAAATTTCATGAAAAGTTCTTGAAAATTAAAATCCACTGTTCCTAATGATTGTAACCATTGGATTCCTAGTACAACATCTGCACCACCCATGGGTATAGCAATCATTGGACTATTCATTATATATTCCCCCATAGTAAGATTGATCTTATTGCATTTTCCTGAGAAATTGATAGTTCCTCCATTTGCAATCATTACTTGAAACTTTGGCGCTGGATATACAAAGCAATTGAGATCTTTGGCTAATTTATAGTGAATGAAATTATGAGTACTGCCAGAATCAATTAGGACTATTACCTTTTTCTTTTTGATGTATCGACCTTCGTTCTTGAGGGTTTGAGGAGTGCTAATTCCAGCCAATGCATTACACGATATCATGGGAGTCAACTCTTCAGATGAAGTTGCTTGTACGTTTTCATCTTGAGATGGTTCTTGTTCTTGTTCTTCTTCCTCTTCATAATCTATGTAGAATAATTTCTTCTCACCACACTTATGTCCCTTATTGTACTTGCTGTCACAATTAAAGCATAAACCTTTTTCTTTTTTTTCCTCCAATTTTTGAGGTGTCAACCTTGTAGGTTGAGGTGTTTTAGAAGAAGGAGCATTGTTCTCTCTATAGATGTTAGTATTGGTCCTTCTAGTAGCCATAGCCATATTTTTACTTTCAACATTTCTTGCCACCTTAAATGCATTCTCCAATGATTTGGGTTCCCAAGGGTGAACCTCATGTTGAATGTTATCCTTTAAAGTTCCTATGAATACATCAATCAAGTGCTCATATGGAATATTGGTTACCTTTATATTCAATCTTTGGAAGTTCTCAATGTGCTCGATAACTGAACCCTTTTGCTTCAGATTTATCGATTGGCTAAAAAAGGTATTGCTCCTTGTATCCTCATAGTGTGCTATCATTTCTTCCGTGAAAATTGTCCAAGTGACGAGTGATTTGCGAGAAAAAAGCCATCGATACCATACAAATTGATTAGGTTCTAAATATAAAGAAGCAATTCGTACCTTTTGTGTATGTGGCACATTATGGAGATCAAAGAATTGCTCCATCTGAAGTATCCATGTGATTGGGTCCTTGCCATAAAACTTCGTCATATCGATCTTAGGAATGTGGTTGGTATTCAAACCAAAGTTGGAGTTTCTCCATTCTTGATTTACCTTCCTTGTGTCGTCATCATGAATTTCATGGGATGCATTTTCACTTTTAGGTGTCTTCTCTGTTACGAAATTTTTCAATACTTCCATGATCTCCCCTTTTAAACCCTCCATCATCTCTTGTAGTTCATATTTTGTTACTATCTTATTTTGTAAATCATTTATGTCCCTACGCATTTCTTCACCTTCATTAAGAGTCCAAGTAGGATTTTCTGGAGGCTTATTTGGTGTAGAAGGTCCCTTTTTGGGTAGCATGTTGGCCAAGTATCACTTTTGAACCTTGATTTTGAGGTGGTTTTGCTAGACAATATTTATTCTATTGTATCTCCCAAGTTTCAGCCCTTTTGGGTATGAAACTTTCTTTTATGTATTTCTATGATATCTCTTCTCTGTAATGACATAGGTCTGATCAAAATTGTATGTGCCAAGTGGAATTTATGTAACTTCCCCACAACTTGTCGATTTTTGTCCTTTCCAGGAGATCTCACTTGTATAGTGTGCCCCGCACAAAATAATTGATATAAAATTCTGAAACTCGCACCGGAAGTACTACTGACTGCCCACGATCTAGTGAAACTAGTCCCACAAAATTTGGATACTCGAGGAAGAGGTTATGATTGTTTTACCTGGAATACCTTCTTGAGACTAGTCAATAGTACTAGTCAGATACCCTATCTTACACAGGGTGTATCTACAAATTTAAGATGATCCAGAAGCTAAAAGTTTTACCACAGAAACCTTCCTAATTTCTGTAAATATCCTTTAGATTTCAGGGTCTGAAACATTAGAGGAATTTTTTTATAGTGAAAATTCTGCAATGACTCAATTTAGGATGATTCCAGAACCCTATCTTGTAGAGACTGTATATCCAAAAGTATAAGTCCTCAGGAGATGAATTTTGAACCCAACATACCTTGATCCATCTACTAAATAGAATCCAAGCCGTTTCTTCTGAAAAGTTGTAGAAAAAAAGTTATAACGAAAATTCCAAGGTGTCTCAGATGTAGCAGCGAAACCCCAAGACCTTGAGCTCTGATACCATATGTTAAGAACCAAATATCAATATAGCATAGAAAATCCTCAGAAAAAGTATTCAACGCCTTTAAAGAGAGATAATTTCAGATATTAAGCCTCTTCGTGGGGGCAACCTCCTTTTACCCCACTTAAATGTTCAAGTACAAGATGATTCAAAATGAAAATGTCTCCTTGGTATATATAGGAGACTAGGAGGTATAATTACAACTAATGGCCTAAAGATGACATAAATAAAATAAAATTACTAATATAATATGCCCCAATTAAAGGGTAATGAGCCAATATTAGGGCTTAACAAAGTTCCAGAGGAATTCCAGTGACATGCTATATTCAAACTACCTAAGTTTGATTTTAAGGGTTTTAATATTGACAACACATGCACTCAAATTGGATGGACAATTGAAGCAGGAGAAAGCATCCAACAAATCCTAACAGACAAATGTCAAAATATTGGAATCTGAAGGCCCTCAAGGGGTAAAGGCTTCTTTAGATGAGAAAGAGAAGATGATCCAAAGCCTAAAGAAGAAGATGAAGATGTCCTCCAAAGAACATCCACAGACAACAGAGCTAGCTTCTCTAAAAAAAGAAAAGGAGACATTCATATTAGAAGAACTAAATTACAAAGCTAAAGTGTTGCAACTATAAAAAGAGAAAGAGAATTGGTCACAAGGACAGGTAGCAACATCAAATATGGCTGTTATTTTACCTTCTAATATAGAAGTTGGGTCAAACACTAATGGATTGGTTCAAGCTATGTCCCAAGTAAGCTTAAATACATGGGAGATCAAGAGCCTTAAGGAAATCATAGAAAAGTTGCAAAAATAGATGAAAATGAAGGAAGAAAAGATGGCCCTATTTCAAAAGGATAATCAAGATTTCAAGAGAGGGTGAACAAGATGAAGACGAGGTTAAAGGGAAAAGTACTATTGCAAGGAGATAAACATGTAATCTGGGATGCTATTGCTACTGAAGATGCTAAATTCAGAGTTTATCTGAATTTCATAAATGACAAAGACAACATGGCTATCACTGCCCAAAGCAGATGTACTGTTATTAATGAAACATTGGTGAAAACACCCTCAGAATGGGCCCAGAACGCTATTGATTTTCTGAATTCTCTTCCCACTACCGATCTTCAGACCATAGGGGTAAAAGACAGAACTACACTGATCATTTGGGCTAGGAGGATCATTGCTAAACACAATCTTCTCAAATCAGTTCAAACCAAAGCTGTGCAAATGGAATAGAGTATACAGGAGTTTAGGGATACATTTGAACAATTTTTTATCAAGGGCCTCCCACCATTTTGGGATGGTAAAGGGAAATTATACAATCAAGAATAATGAAATTCTCTCCTCACTCAGTGCAAAATGAATCATTCAAGATTTGAAGGCCTTGAAGAGAGCCTGAAGGGACCTAGTTTGGTGGAACACTTGGCCGCAGACTTTGAAATTTTGAATCACTTCAAAACAGTGAAGACCAGGTCACCAACTATGCCTTATGATACCTTCATTGAACTGGAGATTTTGATAAAGAAAATTATGGATTACGAGATTCCTTCTGACTTACAGTGGAAAGATATCGTGCAGATGGGCAAGACGAAATGCAGTTTTCTAGGAACCAGTAAGTAACTTCCAGGTGTCACCAAACTAGAAAATTCAACCGGAGATCTGAGCAGGACATATGGCACAAAGGAAGCCAAGAAGTCAGAGAGATCTGTCTCTAGTTTATGAAACATTTGTTTCTTAATCATTGTAAATTGGTTCATATACCGAGACTGTCAGTTGAAATTATTATAATCAGTTTTAGAAGTTGAAACGTTTCAGTTTCACCCATTGTAATCGAATTGTATAAGTACTAGAAATTTTGAATGAATTAATGTTGGAAGAAGTGCAAGGGAACCTTTTTGTTGCTTCTAAACTCTATTGTAATTTTCTGGAGTTGAATTGAATATACATGCAGAAGCTTTTGAAGTCTCTATGAAAAGATTCTAATGGTGGTGATATGAGTTTTGTCTTCTCTCATCGTATGTATTTCCTGTGATTCTTTATTTCCATTTTCACCGTCTTCTGTTTAAATTGGATAGCTAAAAGATAAGAATTTATCTTGTGATGCTCTCGGATTAAGAAATTTAAACTGTGTAAATTTACTCTTAACTAATTCAGAATTCATTTCAGTAATTTTCTGATGCAGTTATTTGTTTTCTCTTTCTTCTTACACCCTTCTTAAACTCAATTAATAACTCAGATTCATTGCTTCATTTAGCCTTTATCCTATGGAGAGTTCTACTGGCCAGTCATTGTTTATAGTCAATTTTAGAATTTTGACTCCATAGCCTTGAGTGTTCCTCCCCTTCTTTGCCAACAATTTAAAAAAAAAAACCCAAAACAATCTGAATCTAGCCATTGATTGCCAAAGATATATCAAGTGACATGAAAGATCCCTCTCTGAGTTGAGCAGGCTAGTTCCCATATCTAAAGTAGGTTGAAACAATTACCTGTATCATTTGTCTATTAGCCGAACAAAATTTACAGAGTGCTAACATTCTGGCGACGTTGCTAGGGACGAAATTGAAAAATCTTCCTTGGGAAAAATGACTTTAAAGATTTAGTTTGATCCCTGAGGGTGACAGTGGATCAAATAACTTATTGGATGAGATTATTTTTTCCCTGGCAACTCCATTACCAAAAGACCAGTTGCACCAAACAGTGTGAGATAGAAATTCTGGCTCCCAAGAGAATTCACACCAGGAGCAACCCAGATCCAGAAGCTGCAATCCCTGTGTCTGACCCTGAAAATATTGTACATAAAAGAAAAGAAAGGCCAGTAACCCTAGTGTTGCATCCAAACCAATATCTGTCCTTTCCTAAGGACAGAGTGAATAACATTGAAGACCTTGAGTTCGATGTGAAATTTGAGAAAGCCCTATTCAGAACTAAGTCCGAATCTTATGTAAGCGAGACCATATTTAACGAAAAGAGATTCCAAGATTTGATTTTAGTCGCATATTCCAAGCCTATAGTGATCCCCGCTTAGAACCAATAGCCACTCTGACCCCTCATAGCAGCTACATCCCCTCCCCTCATAGTTCTTGCTCAACTACATGATCTACCTCAAGATTATAACCTAAGGATCAAATTATATGACGCTGAAGGTAACATATCAGCTCAGAAGAATCTAGGCTGGTTTAATGATTTCATAGATTTGGAAGAGGTGGAATTTGAAGATTTGAAAATGAGGCTATTTACACAAATTCTTGTAGGAGAAGTGAGGAAGTGGTTAAGATCCCTCCCACCAGCTAGTATCACAGATTTCGAGGCCTTTGAAACAAGCTTCCTTGCAAAATGGGGAGATAAGAAAAATCCCCTTCAGTTGTTGACCCAGTACAACAACATGAATAGATCACTTGACTAGAGAGTGCATGAGTTTTCATCCAGATTCATGAAGGTCTATAATGCAATTCCTGCTGAGGTAAACCCTCCCCCCTAAAGCTGCTCAACTCAGATATGCCGATTCTTTTGAAAGTGACTTTGATTTATTATTAAGAGAACAAAGATCTATCACATTGGATGATATGATTACTAATGCCATAGAAGTTGAAGTGAACCTAATGGCCTTAGGGAAGATGAAAACTAATTCAGGCAGGGACATCAACAAAACCTAGGATAACACACAACCTTCAACATCACAAACATCAGAGGAAAGGTTTGAAGCAATGATGAGAAACACATAGATAATGATGGAAAGAATGGCTCTGGGTAATAGGTCTAACCCCAAAGAACAAGATGATACTCCACCCAAAAATTCAAGGAGACCAAAAATCCCACAAATTAGATAAAGAGAGCAATGGAATTAGGGAAATTAGGGGAATCAAGAAGATAAGGCAAACCATGGAAATCAAGGAAATCAGGGAGATCATCAAATAAGGCCTCCTTTTCAAAATAATTATATAGATGAAAATTATGATGGATATTTTGAAGACAGCATGAACTGCTGCGATGATAAAGAAACACAAGTGTTTTTGACTAAAGAAGAACACGACCAATTTATGGATGCAAGTGATATCTTTTTGCAAAATGAAGAGGAAAGGATGTCAGTAGAAACAGAAGATTACGAAATAGGATTTAAAAATTCCATCATGCAATTCCAAAGACAATACAACCTTCGAAATCAAAGGGTACCTCCAAACACTCCAAAGGGAAACCCCACCAAAGAATATCAAAGTAACATACCTTCTTCAAGTCAACCCAAAAAAGATTCTGTTGCAAAGGATTCAGCTACAAAAGACTCTACTACAAAGGATTCTACTGCAAAGGGTACTGTGGACAAAGGAAAGTAGAAAGAAGAACCACAGAAGAGAATATTGGAGGCAAGGAAAGAAACGGTCACTAAATAAGTAGAGAAGACTTCATCCTCTTTTAATTTTGAAAGTGAGATGGCTAAGATCAAAATTTCTGTACCATTTAATGAATTAATCAAGAATAGCAAATATATAAATCATATCATCAGGATGCTTAAAACGTAACAAGCTTCTGATACCCTAAACATACAAGATGACCACCCTGCCATCTTATTCGGACCAAGAGTAGAAGAAAATGGTGATAACAAAGAAGTTCCCCCTTTCTATGTTAGCCTGAAAATCCATGATATGACTCTGCATAGTGCCATTTTGGATTCAGGGGAATCTCATAACCTAATTCCCAAAGTGGTCATGGATCAAATAGGTTTGGACATCACTAGTCCCTACAAAGACTTGTTCTCTTTCGATTCTAGGAAGGTGAAATTCGTAGGTCTTATCAAAGATTTGGTGGTATCTTTGGCGCAAATTCCAGCAAAGAACATAGTCATGGATGTAGTAGTGGTTGACATCTCTCCCAAATTTGGCATGCAGTTGTCCAGGTCATGGGATGAAAAATTAAAGGGAACTCTCTAGATGGACATGTCATACGCCACTATCCCTATCTTTTGTCAAGACATAATATTGTATAGAGAGGTTTTTATTAAGTACATGGTCAGCAACAAGTCACAACCTAGCAATCATACTATATACTCTGTGGAAACTGAGTTGGGATATTCTATTTTCTTCAATGACCTGTGTTGCGAAGAGGAAGAACTAGAAATTGACATGCCCAACAAAGGGAGATATGATAATCACATTGAGGAAGACTCAAAAAAGCAGGACGAAGCAGAAGATCAGATATGGAAGATGAGTTTTGATGGCGCTGCCTGCAGAGAAGGAGAGGGACTTGGCGTTTGGATCAATCATCCTATTATCACTCTATAAATTTCCAGAGGTTGTTGGAAAGAAGAAGAAACTTATCAAAGGTAACCTTATCCAACCACTTCAAACCTGGGATCTATCCCTGCCAGTTTCAGAGAGGGATCTCTCTGAAAGATTTAACTTTGTTTTAAAGTCAGATATTAGGCTAGTTAAAATATGTAGGACCAATTTGTTTGTTTTTATAAAATGGCTGAAAGGTTTTACGCATTCATTGGGCTATGGGGTCTGTTTTATAAAGGTAGAGATCAAAGAACAAATGTAAAGATTCTTTTCACAGGGCAGGATAATGCAACTATTGGATTCTTTAGAAATAAAATGATGGATAGCAAAAAAAGGAGAGATTGATTAATTATAACCAAGAAGCATTTAAGAATTTCTTGACTACAACATAAGAAGTAAAACACATAGATCTTTAAAATCTAGGAACAAAGTACGCAAAGGTAAATTCTATAACTTTAACTCCTTTTAAATGATTAGGTTAGAAAAAACGATGATAACTAAGATAGATACACATTCAAATGAGAATAGAAAACTTCATCAACAGATGACACACATGAATCCTGTGAAATGTCTCTTTATATTACTGAAATATCTCTTGATAAAAATTACAGTGCTTATAGATTGCTAGGGTGTAAAAATCAACCCTCAGTACTTCAAAGTTTGAAGTATTTATAATCAAAACTACAAACGACCCTATCATCAATGATTAGGACATGGTAGATTCTGAATCTAACTAACTAGCTAACAAGATACAAAAATTTAGGAACTGTCGATGATGTGTCAAATTCTTCATGATGATTATGGGGAAGGCTGTTGGTGAGTCACCCACATGACTTTGACTAATCCTCTTGCTGACTCAACTTGCACACCTCATTTCCTACTTGATCAAATTGCACAACTCTTTCCATCTTAGTTGACTAGGAATGGTGACTTTGAGTAGTCTCCGGTATATTTCATACACCTCTTTGTACTTGGAAAAAGTCGGTTTGATGATGAAAATATACTTGATCTCGAGCTGTATGATGAGGTCTAGCTGCTAAGTTTCTAAGAATGCCTTTCCTATTATACTTCCCTGTATTCCCGAAAACTTGGAACTGTCTTTGGCCACCGTGGACATATTCTGTTTGTAATCGGGAAGAGTCATAAACTTGTCATTTAGGTCCAGTAAACCAAGGAGACCTTTCTTCTGCAAAGCCTCAATTTTTCTGAAGAACCTTTGAACTCCAATGTCTATGTTCTGGGCGTTTTCTTCCAACTGCAACATCGGTCCTCTTTTGGTTAGAACCCTCTTGACTTCGAGGATGGTTTCTGTCCTTGTCCATTTTCTGCATCAGGAAAGAGAAACTTTCTACTTAAAAGAAGGTGAACATGCAAGTCAGTATCGAAGAATACCGGAACATGCCATTTGTGGAAAACTTTGAAATTTTTTTGTGGATGTTCCCTACAAGGAAAGTGTTATAGTCGAACTGGATAATGGCCTTTTCCTCAGCGGAGAAAATGGATAGGAAACCCAATGTAGGTTCATCCACCCATTCGTCTGAGAAATAGCCAAGAAAACATTAGAGTAATGAAATAACTTGGTTTCCCTTTTCTGAGAATAGGGAGGAATGGTACGGGGGATTTTTCTTGGGGATTTGAGCATCCCGTGGAAGGAAAAGATAAAAAATCTGGGCTCTTTGGGAAAAATACAGGTTCTGGTACAACTCTGTTAGGATTTCAAGGTTGAAAGGGGAGGTGGATTCGGTTCTAGGTATCTGCATCATCTGATCAATGGCCTCTGGTGTGATAAAGAACATGGTTTCTCTGGATGATGAAACTATGGCTCTCTGGTCGGGGAGGTAATGAGCTTGACATTTGAGGGTGAATTCAGGAAAATGTTGGACTTGGGGAATGAGATACAGAGGAAGATTGGATGCCCCGAGCCCAATTTCATCGCTTTGATCTATGAATGTGTCTTTAAACCATGACTGCAATTCTGTGAAATCGAATTCACACCTTGTCTCTGAGATTAGATAATCCTTGTCAGCTAATGGGATGCGGTCGAGGTTGACAGGGGGTGGGAGGAACGAATTTTCCTCGGCCTCTACTCTTTTAGACTTTGGCACCATCTTTCAGAAGGTGCCTACAATCGAAACAAAAAATGTTAGTGGGTAATGGCTATGGCTGGGTTGTTGACTGAAATAACAAGGGAGAAAGAGCTTTCTGGTATACGGAGGGTGTGAGCAGTGTGAAAATGGTAGAGAAGGGGCTAATTTTAAGTGAAAGGGTATCCGTTGGGCATGGGGGATAGGTCAGTAGGCTAATGAATATGTTAGCCTATAGTAAATGCCCAATGGATCATTTGAAGTGTGAGGTGGTAGGTACAGGACGGGCGAAAGGTGTGCCAAAATGACGTGGAGGGCGTCGATTGGAGGACAAGAAAGTATGAGGTGACTTGTGACATGTGAATAGGGGGGAAGGATTGACGGAGTTATGAGACGGGACTTGTAGGAGAAAGGTAGTGGGATGTGACGTCATGGGGTGGTGGCGGTATGTCAGAAGGGTGGTAAGTGATAAGTGTTTTGGAAGGGAGGAGTTACGATGCAATAGATTGGTGACACATTGGGATGGGGCCCGCCGGGAAAACCACCTCATTCTGGACCCCCCCCCCACCATTAAAGGAAGAATGCTTGAGCGGGTCCAGAATCTCCTGTAGACCATCCATATGAGCACTGTCAGGATAACCATAGATATGTGCACACTTGTTAATCACCATTCTGGACCCCCGCCACCATTGTTAAAGGTAGAACGGTCGGGGGGCGGGGGGTCTGAAATCTCATCTTAGCTATAAATCTAGGCACCAATAACTCAGTCATAGATCTTTGTGCAATATTTAGTCCCCGGGCGTGATTTAATATGTGCAACAAAAACTTAGGCTTAGTGTTTTTTGTGGGTTTTTGTGCACTGCTTCACTTTCTTTGGTCACCATGGAGTTAGGAAACATAACCCAAACATCAAAAACATGGATTTTATTGAAGATCAAGTATATTTATTGAAGGAAGGACTAGATAACCTATGTCCTATCATGACAAACTACTCATTTAGCCCAGATTAGACTACTGGGCTAAGGAATTACTCTACCCTGGGGCTATTTGATCAAGATTGAATAGTTTGATCAAATTTATTCACTAACTAACCTACTACCTGGTTAAGATTAAACAGTTTAGCCAAGCTTATTCACTAGACCTATCAACATAAATTCAAAAAGACTTAACCATGATTAAACGGTATGGATTTAATTCATTGCTATTTCATGGGGATTTTATCCATTTTCTTTTATGCCCTCTTTTATTCTATTTCTCATTTTTTCTTCTCTCTTCTTTCTTTTCATTTTCTTTTTTCTTTCTTTTCTTTTGAAAAAATTTGCATGAATGAAATATTATTGGCAAGATAACATACATCAAAAATGAAAATTTTCTAGTCACCAGATGATCCTATAAATTATAAGGTTATAACAGYGGCTCCACCTAGGGATGGTACTCTCCTTGTGAAGTGCTAAGAACGCGCTTTCTGGTGTCTGCAAAGGTTTTCCTCCATTTTTTTTATACCTGCTATCTATTTTTTGTTTATTTTTGGAAACTTGGTGGCATTGATCAATGGCTTAGGTCCTTCGCTGCAGGATTCAACCATCTGATCAGTGTCACCCATACAAACCTGAATGAAAAGGGAAATGGTATGTACAATGAAAAATGGATTCATGAGATCTCTATTGGGGGGGCAAGTAATGCTTTAGCATCTTGCCATTAATTGGTCCACCTGGAAGGTTTGTTCTATCACTATTTTTGAGAAAAAAATCATTATTTCCTTTGAATGCCCGAATGGCATAAGGTCCTTTCCATAAGCTATCAAATCTTCCATGCTTACCCTTATCCTCATTTCTAGAATCCCATTTGAGAACCAAGTCACCTAACTCAAAATCATATTCTTTAGTCCTTCTGTCAAAAGTATTTTTGATGTTCTCTTGGATGACCTGAGTCTTGTTGTATACCTCTTCTCTAGACTGCATTAAATTAATCATTTGATTTATCCTCCGTTGAACATCATTTGGTTCTACTTGCGCTTCCTACAATAGTTTCATGACAGGGACTCATAATGAAAGGGGAAAAACTACTTCAGTTCCACATACTGATTGGTATGGAGACATACCAATTTCTCTTTTGGTGCTTATTCTGTCGACCCAGAGTCCGAAAACCAACTTATTATGCCATGATTTCTTATTTTCTTGCAGTGTTTTCCTGAGAATTTTCACTAGAATTTTGTTTGAAGACTCAGCTAGCCCATTTCCTTGTGGATAATAAATTGTTGAGTGTCCCAAAGTAATGTGATATTGACTACAAAAATCTATGATCCTTTTGGATCTGAAAGCTACTGCATTGTCAGCTATGATTTTTCTGGGGCATCCAAAATGAGACAAGATGTTAGTTTCTAAAAACTTGATGATTACAGAGTTAGTAGCTTGCTTGCATGAAACAACCTCGATCCACTTGGTGAAGTAGTCTATGGACGTGAGGATCCACTTGTGTTGGCCCCAAGAGGACATATGTATTTCACCAATGAATTCTAAACCCCATTGTTGTAAAGGAGCTTCAACTGAGATAGGTTTCATAGGGAGTTGTAAAAGATTCCTTTTACCTTCAAAAATCTGGCACTTGTGGCAATAAGTAACCTTCTGGTGAACATTAGCAAACAAAGTAGGCCAGTAAAAACCAACTCTCAGAATCTTGTTAGCTGTGGCTTTCCAGCTCAGGTGCCCACCACAGTCTCCTGCATGAAAATCTTGAAGAACTTTGTCAGCTTCGTCTTTTAATAGGCAATTAAGTAAGATAACACCAGGGTCTTTCCAATAGAGATTACCTTCTAGAATACAAAATTTCAATGCTTTCAATTTAATAAATCTGGCTTTGGACTTAGTCAAACCAGGAGGAGCTTGTAAATTTTGGAGTACAAAAATTAGGTCTGCATACCAAGGGGAGTTTAAAAATACCTCTTTTACATTTAGAGTCGCCTGCTCTTCCGATCTGTCAACTGCAACCAAAAAATTAATATCTAGAGCATGAAAATTAGACTCATCCATTAGTTTGGACAAACCTTGTCCTTTGATCAATTTAGTAGGTTTTATTTCAATGTCGTATTCCAGAATAACCACAATCCATTTTCCTCTTCTACCATCCAGATTATCCTGGGTCAGGATATCCTTAACCACTGCATTTGGAACGTATGCAGTCGTGTGAGAATGAAGAATATAGACTCTAAATTCCTTTATGGCTTTCACCAGAGAAAAATCTTGCTTCTCCATTATGTTATAGTTCAAAGCAACATCTCTCAAAGATTTGTTAAAAAATGCTATGGGTTGTTCGTACGCTTCACTGTTTTTTTTGCAACAACACAGCTGCTATGGTGTGTTCAAATGCAAAAGAGAAGAGATAAAAGTCTTTGGTGTAATCTAGGTTGATCAAAACTGGGGCTTGGGTGAGTGCATTTTTCACCTGCTCAAATAACTGTTTGGATTCAGTGTTCCATTTGATTTTTGTGTCTTTTTTCAACATATTAGTGATGTTCCTAAGAAGTTCGGCCAGGTTTGGTATGAGCCTTCTAAGGAAATTTATTTTTCCAATGAATGATTGTAGTTCTTTGATGTTCCTAGGGTGTTCCACCTTCTATATGGATTCTATACTGCTGGAATCTATTTTAATTCTATCTTTCAAGATTATGTGTCCCAACAGTTTTCCTTCCTCTAACCCGAAAAGGCTTTTCTTAGGATTCAATGAAATCCCAAATTTCCTGCACTTCTCAAACACGTGTCTGAGGTGTAGCAAGTGTTCCTCATCAGATTTGGAGTAGACAGTCACATCATCCAGATAAATGACTATAAATCTCCCAAGTTCGTCCACAAAAGCAATATCCATTGCTCTTTGGAAAGTGGCACCAATGTTTATCAAACCAAAGGGCATCTTCACATACATGAAGGTTCCATAAGGTGTAGTGAATGTTGTTTTCTCTTGATATTCTGGGTGGACAAGGACTTGGTTGTAGCCCGAGAAACCATCTAGTAAGGAGATCTTACTGTCCCCAACTACCTCTTGCAAAATGTGGTCCATTTTGGGAAGAAGGTAATTGTCTTTAAGAGAGACTTTGTTCAGGTTTCTGAAATCTATGCAAAGTCTGATCTCACCAGTTTTCTTCCTCGTAGGAACTAGGTTAGAAACCCATTTGGAAAATCTCAAGGTGAATATGATTTTTGCATCATACATCTTTTTGATTTCTTTCTCTATCAGGGGAAGTAACTTGGGATTTATTCTCCTAAGTTTCCTGCCTGAAAGGTTTGTGTTCTTATTTTATGGGAATCCAATGCTGTATGATACTTGTGTCGTAGGATTTTAAGTCCTCATAACCCCAGGGAAAAACATCCACATATTCCTTAAAAAGTTCAATGTATTTTCATTTTTGCTCAGGGGGTAGAGATTTAGAAAGTTTTATCATCTTGGTTTTTTCTTCTATTCCTATGTTGCACTCTTCGACCTCTTTACCACTAGATTCAATTTTCGGTTTTTTGGCTACATCGTTAAAATCAAACAAGTCTTCTAGCAGAACTAGACCTCTAGGTAACACATTATTTTTCAATTGTAGAATACTAGAATCTATGTCATTTTCATTCAATTCATTTTCATATACTTTACTTTCATTGATCTCTTTGGAATCTACGTTATTTACACTACCAGTTTCAGAAGCAGATTTATTTACATCATCATCATTTTCTAAATCTATATTTGTACATTCGAACTCATTCTTACACTGTAGGAAGTCTTCAATTTGATCGTCATTCCCGAATACCTGCCAATATCTGATGTTGTCTGGAATGGTTGGTCTGCACTTCACCTCCACTATGTACTTGTGAGTGGGATGAAAATGAGTTTTACAAGTAGCTGCCGATGTAGCCAACCCCATTTGCCAGTATGTTTTGTCCTCTAGGCATTACCTGCAAGTCGATTTCAGTAAAGAATTGAAGATCATCCAAAACAACATTCCTATAATCTCTAAGTCTGGGGTGTTTAGCTGCATACTCACCTTTGATTTCCTTGATAATCAGTTCAGAATCACCCCTTACCATGATCTGTTTGGCACCAAATTTCTTTAGTAGTTTCAGGCCGAGCATCAGAGCCTCGTACTTAGCTACATTGTTAGTGCATTGGAAATTAGATTTCTAAGAATGACTCTTGGAATACCTTGATCTGTGATTATGCAACCAAACTCCATCTCCAACTCCTTCTTTACTCACAACACCATCGAAATCCATTCTCCAAAAATTTGCTAGCAGTTCCTCCCTCTCTACCGTTTCCACCTTTCTTGCCTCAATGATTTCTTTACTTTCTTTCAAATCATGTGTATCATCTTCCAGCCGAGCAATTTGTTCTTCCACATCACCATCATTGTATAGAATGAAAGATTCCAGATCAAAGTGTGCAGAGTATAATGGATAGTTATGTTGCTTTTCCTGACTACTGACCATACTTCATCAAGGTTTCTCTATACAATCTCCTTTTTTGTCTGAATACCAAAATGGTGGCGCAGGACATATCTAGCTGTAGGGTTCCTTTTAGCTTAGCTCCCCATGATCTTGACAGTAACATACCGTATTTTGGGGGAATATCTGCAACTACTATATCCATTACCATACTCTTTGCTGGGATTTGAGATAATGTAATGCATAAGTCTTTGATCAAGCATATACATTTAACCTTGCTGGAGTTGAAAGAATGCAAATATTTATAGGGTCTGGTAACCTCAAGTCCCAACTTTTCCATCACAACTTTGGGTATTAGGTTGTGAGAGGCACCTGAATCCAGCATAACGTGGTGTAATATCAGATCGTGGATGTTTATATTGATGTAAAAAGGAGCCATGACACCATTATCAGTTTGACCATCAACTTTAGGACCAAACAGGAGCTCTGGTCAGTCATCAACAAGATTTACTATGTTCGAGTGATTTACAAATCCAACATTCAAATCCTTAGTACCTATCTTGGGTTCTATGCTTAAAGCTTTAATCACCTGAGACCTGCAAGCGTTCTTGTTCATCATCTTAGAGAGGGGAATGGGAATCTTCAACTTAGCTAGTTCCCCTTCAAGGCTGAAAGTAGTGGAAGATTTGCTTTGGATCTGTACCTCTGGTTTATCTATCGAATCTCTGTGACCAAGTGCCCTTGGTTGAATGGTTGATGAAACTTTAGTCTGATTTCCTCTTTGTAGTATTTCTGGATTTTTTTGTGTATGAGGTTCAACATTGTTTCTCTCAGGGACTTTCTTGGGAGGGTTTTTTGAGGCTTTCTTGGTTTCAGCAGCCTTCTTCAGAGAGTTCTCATTTGACTTCTTTCTCCTCAGGTTATACTACTTGTGAAATTCAATTATAGAGTTCTCAAAGGCCTATTGTTCTGTTTCCTTAGCTTTCTCATTAACCTCTGTTTGTGAAAGGAGAAACATCTCGTGCTCTTCCTGGGTGAGGAAAATGGATTCATGATCATGATCGTGATCACCCATGAGGTTTATATGAGTGTCTTCAAACTCCTCAATTACCTCCTCCCTATCATCGACGTAATTCTCTTGGAGGGGTGGTCTGATCTACTGATCAGGCCCCCTCTTATCTCTTTGATCTCTATGATCTCTTTGCTTGATCTGGCGTGGATTTCTTCTAAAGTTTGGGTTTCAAATTTGAGGAGAGGCTTGGTTCTCCCTAGGTGGGTTTCTGTTAGTTACAGTAAGACTTTTCATCATTTTCTCCATAACTCTGGCTAGAGAATCTAGTTTGGCATCCGATGAGGAAGTAGAAGGTTCTTCTTTGATAGTGTGTTACACATCAAAATTACTCACTTCGATAGTGTCGCAAGTGTTGTCATTTCAAGTGTCGCATTTTGGTCACAAGTTTCGCAAGTGTCACAAAATGCATACTGCCATAATTCCTATGTTGTGCTTATAACGACATCAAAAGGACACTTGAAACACCTCAAACATTTGATTTGGAAGAAGAGGAATGGGTTAACAGGGTTATGAACCTCTTTCCATTTGAAAGAACCACTAAAAATTGAGTTTCAGAGGAGAACACTCCCCTATACCACTATTAGGAGTGCTGACACCCCCCTATACATTCTCAGGGAGCATTATAATGCTCTGTTTACCCTTTTTGAGGAGCATTTCTACTATTAGGAGTGCCGGCGACCCCCTATGCATTTTTAGGAAGCATTGTAGCGCTCTGATGCCCCTTTTGGGGGAGTGCTACCTATTCTGGGAAAAAATTAGTTTGTTGAAAAGAACGAGGGAAATATTCTCTCAATATCTGAAGGAAGTTGGATTCAAATCCTTGGTCAAGACATGATCTTAGGGAGGATCCATAACTGAAGGAGGAAAATCCTCAACTTACCCCAAGGATATCTCAAGTGGTTGGGCCTCTTTAAACCTATATAAGCAGGCCTTCTCATGGTGGAAAAGGGGGGGAGAAAGTATTGTGAAAAATCCAACCTATGATCTCATGAAGAAGGTGTCTTTCAGAACATCAACATTCAGTGTGTGGACTGTTTGAGCAAGGGTTCGGACGACGAAGACTTGACGAAGCTGCTACACTCACATCTATGGCTGTAAGCATTCTTCATTGTTGTTCTCTTTAATATAATATGCTTGTCCAGTTTCTTTCAATTCTATGTTTTATCTCACATGAATTTGTCTCTAATAGATAGGTCTATTTTGAACTAATCTTAGTAGAATAGGAAGTTGTTTGTACTTTTGTTTGTCTACAGGGCTTATCGAGGAGTTCAAGATTGGAGCTCAACTCGGATCGTGCAGGGACAAACACTAGTAAAAGGTACTTCTTTTCTCCTTCCTCCTCACAAATTAGTTTATCTAGATCTAAAATTAAGTCAGTTGCCACGATAATTATTTTCTTTCTTAAGAGTTAAGAGTCTAGCTCTCAAGAGGAGATCTACTTGTCTGCAGGGAGATTTTCCTTCAACAGAAATTAGCGACTCCACTGGGGATGAATCAAAATTTTCAGTTTTGGTTTCCCTCATAAAACTTGTCTTACCCTTTGTTCTTTTTATACCTTTTTCACCCCATATGTTTGATTTCATATGCTGATTGACTCCTTGCCCCATCACATTCATCTTGATTTCCAAAGTTTGACTGAAATTTTGGGTTTTTGGACATTTTTCTGGGTTTTAGGACACCAACACTCCCCTACCTTGTTAGAAGTGCCCCAACACTCCCTGAAGGCCTTAGATAGAGCATTATAACATTTTGGTTCCCCTTACACCAGAGCACCAACCTCTCTTTACAAAAAAATCCTGTCCAGAATTGCATTTTCTAAGATCCAATCTTTATTTTTCATTTGCTAAGATTCTTTGTGATTCAATGCTTCTTCCTATTGACCTTTGAAATCCTTCCCTCTGAGAAATAAGCACTTTTTTGTTCAGATTTGGTGGCCTTCTTCCTTACTTTGAGTATTTTTGCTGTTGAGAACTTGGAATCAATCCACTACTTTCTTCTCTCTTATCCGACTGAGCGGGAACCCTGGTGAAGGGCATCAGAAATATATGAATCATCTCATTTGGTTCTTCGAGGTCATTCTTCTTAAACATCTATCTTTTGTGTGAATTGTTTGATTTTCTTTTTTTATATTTTGTTTTCTCTTTGCTTCTTGTTTCAATCATCGCAAGAGGGTGTGTTGTTTGTGCAAAATCTGCTTATGCTTGTCCGAATCTCCTTGATCTGAAAGAGTAGTTGGCAGAAGAAGTTTTTTTTTGCATTGGATTAATCATCATTCGCATACAAACGAAAAAGTTACATCTTAGTGATTGGTTTTCATATTAGAAGGAATTTATGAAATGTTTTAGCATTGCATCGAATTCGATTGAGAACCAATTGATTGAGTACATTCCATATTAGTGTTTGATAGTGAAAATGACTCTTTCTCTTTCCCTTAAATAGGTGGTCATTGAAAAGAAATGATTGCTTATCATATTTTATGCATCTTTTTAGGAATTGAGTCATCATTCCATCAGTTTCAATTTCATACACCCTTTGAGTAAAGAACAACTATAAAACGAACGCGAATTAAAAATTATCTAGAACATTTTTTGTTTCTAGGATCTTCCACCAATAGTAGACTAGGGTTAGAACTTTGTATTAGGCTGTGAGTACAACTCTCCAAAGTTTTCAAAACAAACATTAGAATCCTAATCTAGGGAAAGTCAAATCTAATTGTCGTATTGGTTTTCTGGTATCCCCCTCTCACATAGGGGTTACGCACGAGGTTGCATTCGGGAAAATTATGGAGATTATCCCTCCGTGGTTCAACTGTTTGTTGTGGTTGGATCATATATTGGGGGTCACTTGGAGGTATACCCACGATTATGTGTGGGAGCCTCTCAGGTTGATTTCAGACTTGTTATCCTGCCCATACGTTTCGGATCGGACTATCGACTGTACCCTCCCAAGGACTCACTACGAATTGGTGTCTTTAGTTGCCATAATCTTTAGGTTCTTACACATGGTGATGGTGAAGGGATGTATCACTATACCTGGAATAGACATTGGTCAAACTCACTCTGGCTCCTTGGAGGGTAAATCCACAATTACTACGTGGAATATTGCACCAAGGTGAAATTCCGTTAAGCAGATATCCATTGTAACTATTCCACCATATCCTATCCCCTTCTCGACTTGATCATACGATGTTGGATTTCATCACCAATTAGTATGATCATCGAGAGAATTTTTGTTTGCTTGGTTGATTCCTAGATTTTATTAGCGTATGCTGTTTCTTTTTGTTAGTTGGCCCTAGATTTTCAGTGTGTTTTGTTATTCTCCATGATTGAGCTTATAGATGATAAAGGTATTCGCCGATCACATAGGATGCAAGGGATGCCTCCGGAAGTCTATCAAACCTTAACTTCCTAACCCTCCAGAAGAAAACTACCGTAGAGAGGTAGAGAATCAATCCGATGCTGGAAGTGTTATTGCTCCTCCGTTAGATAACTCAGAAGGTACTTTGGTCACGGTTGAAAATCCCACTACATCTGTGTTGATAACTCCTCTTGAATCACTTTGGTTCATTTAGACTCCTTTGGGAACGTCATAGAAGAAGAGGTCCCATGATTACCAGAGAGGATTTTTACTGAAATATATGTGGGATCCACATGACCAATCTTTGGTGACGAGTATAGGACTCCTGTTCATCCTAGAACCGTAGTAGATACCAATCCCACACCTGCTCGTTCTGTATGGAGGACTTCATTGGGACACGATCTCTATGAACATTTCGAATCCTTTCGACAACCCTTTCATCCTCATGACCCTCCTAGTGAAACAAGACCATCTGGTCAAACCATGAATCACCCAGTCGATCAGGTTATCAACCCTACTTTTAAACCAACACAAGTCCATCCTAATGCTGGACTCATCACCTCTACTCATCTCCAAAGCACTTCAATCTCTACCCCCATTTCTACAATCTTTTACTCTACAACTCCACATGTTCCACACGATCCTGCTGGGACATCTGCTCACCCGAGAATGTAGACCTCTTCTAGCCCGACACAACCGGTTGGAGGGAAACCACCATCTAAAAAACCTTTCCCTCCTAGAGGAATACCTTTCCATGGTGGGCCTACCCCTCCCGGGGGGCAGCCCCCTTTTCATGCTCCTCTTGGAGGGCAACCTCCATTTTCCAGTCATACCCTGGTTATAAATCCACTGCTGGCAAGGGGGAAACCTTCGTTTGCTGGAAACCCTTCACAATATTGGGGAGTATATTTAGGAGGCACTTTCATTCAACCCCATGTTGGGGGGCACTCATATCATAATCCACTAGAAGGGGTATCAAATCCTGTTCCTCCCGGAACATCTTATGGGCAACCTTATCTAGGCAGCATCCCAAACACCACTTGGAGTTCTCTGGAACCACAGTCTTATCCTCCTCATGGGTCTAATGTGTATCTGCCTTTAGGATATAATCCTTACCATTCTCAAGGGAAAAATGTTTATCCTCCTCATGGGCAAGCAAATCACCTGGCCTGTAATGCTTAGAACCCACTGGGTTATGCAAATGTTTCTCATCCACCATCGAATCCTGTTTATCCTGGCCAACAACAACCGTATGTAGGAGGACCTATTGGTTACAACTATCAACCTAACCTAGTTTATGGTCCTACTGGTGTTCCTATGCTGCACCAGTATCATCCGCAAATTAACCAACAACTTCCTTTCCTTGCGACTCTGGATCTCCCAGACTTGTCTCGGTTAACTAACGATCCTATTTTTCATTGACCAGTTTGGCCAGTCATTCCAGCTAAACTTCTTTCTGATATTCCAAAATTTGACGAAAAATCTAGTGAAGATCCAAACAACCATGTGATGAATTTCCATTTGTGGTGTTCATCAAACTCCCTCATGGATGATTTTGTACGTTTGCATCTTTTCCAACGAACACTTACAGGCTCGGCGACAAAGTGGTATATTGAACTACCAAACGCTTCTTTTCATGATTTCAATTCCCTCGCCATGTGTTTCCTCACACACTTTCAAATGCCTATTCACTACGAGATGGGTACTGAACTTTTGACTGCCCTTTGTCAAACTAACTCTGTGCATATCTCTGACCATATTCATGAGTGGAGGCGACTACAAAGGATGATCAAGGCAGACATTCCTGACATATTATTGGCAGAATGGTTCTCTAAATCATTTTTAACCTCGATCGCTCGTGATGTCTCTATGGGTGGTGCGGTCACTGAGGAACAAGCCATCGCTTGGGCTTAGTACTTATATTTGGTTTATTCACAATCTGGTACTTTGTATGATTTGCTTCCGAATGTTGCTCGAGCTAATACCGATCCATCTAAACCGTCATCCTCATCTCATGCAGATGATTTTATCGGTTCTGTCAAAACTCAATCTACTTCCCATTCGCTCACACTCTCCTCTACCTCCCCCCAAACTCAGATCTCTGAGGTGAATTCAGTTCAATCTGCCCCTTCACAACAATCTGGAAGTAATAAGAAGACAAAGAATAAATCAAAAAATAACAATGAACAACCAAAAAATCAAACACCTTCTACAGAAAAGAAAACACAATGGAAACTGAAATTCCCGTGTATCATTTGTGGTGACGATCACTACACTTGATACTATCCACTTTGCAATGAAGTGGCCAAAATTTTCCAAGGAAAGTCACAACCCGCTGTCCTTACTCAACCTTTTCCACAGCAACAATCCATGGTTGCTGAAACCCCCTCTTTTGGGGGCAGTTCAATCCACCTTACTGATGAGGCCTCATCGAGTGCACATATTTATATGTTTAATGGGATTAATTTGACCACTTTCTCTAAGACATATGACACACCAGGTAGCCCTGACAAAGGAAAAGACATTAATGGTACCGGTACTTTATCGGATCCATCATTATCCTCCGTTAGTCTTCCATCAGTTAATCCTCCATATGGACCACTTTAGATTGAGAAACCCATGTTTGACTCTATCTTATGCCCTCCTAAGAGCACTATCCACAAAGCTACCTTTAATCATAGTTCACGTGCCACCCATAACTACAACATTGTTGAAGATTTGGCTCAAGCACTGTGTGCTATGTCTGCATTAGAAGTTCTACAACACTTCCCTAATCAACGTAGAACACTCTTGGCTGCTCTTGGCGCTTTTGATCTTGAATCATCCAACCATATCATGTTTAACCTAGACAATTATGCGTCTTGACTCTTCCACCAACTTGCTTTCCAAGTTGATGTTGTTGTTGACAATCAACAAATCCACCAAACTATTCTGGATGAGGGAGCCTCAACTTTTGTCATGTCTTTAGTGTGTTGGAAAGGTTTAAAATCACCCGCACTTAACAAATCCCCAACAATGTTACGCGCCTTCGATGGGCGAGGTTTTCATCCCCATGGGCTTTTACAGTCCCTGCCCATCCAATTGGGTGGCAAAACTGTTACTGCTGATGTCGAGTTGGTCGATGCTCCCCTCGATTACAACTTGTTACTTGGAAGAAGTTGGTTTTATGCTATGACTTCCGTTGCCTCATCAGTTTTTCGATGTGTCCAATTTCCTCATCAGGGAAAATTTTTCACTATTGATCAGTTGGATTTATGCACGACCGATGCTCACGCTCCCGCTACCAACAATATTCCTTTCTTGGGAGACAACAAGATCATGTATGAAAGCGTTGGTGTTGGCTTACTAAAATATTCCAGCCTCATGGGTACCTTCCCTACACCACTTCCACTGACTACACATCATATCGCCACCGTTGATATGATTTCAACCGCGGCTTATCAATCTTTGGACTCATCTGACCCTTGGATTGTACCTCGTCCATTGGAATTTGATGCACTAGGTGACACCGTGCCACTTAGTCCAATCGAACCATCATACATTTATATCCAATCTGCTTCTCCCTCATTGGATAACCGACATCTGTTGGCACTAGACAATTCCTCGATGCAATCCTTGTTGAGTTCCTTGTCTTCTACAATCAACTGCATTTATCTTCCTCGATGCAATCCTGGTTGAGTTCCTTCCCGAGTGTTTATCTTCCATCCAACAAAGATCTCTTGGAATCCATGACCGAGTTTTTTCCCTTGACATGGTATCCTTCCAGAGCATTATTCTCTTGGAAGCCATGATCAAGAAGCAGTCACGAGCATAGTTTCTCTTCTCTGTGGCAAGATCGTTAAAAAATGAAACAAAGGATTTGAGCATAGTTCTTTTCCTATGTCAAGCTCGTTAAAAAATGAAACAGTCACCTCTCTTGAACCTTCTTTTCATCCACCCCTCTCCTTTTTCTCCTCTAATAGAGAAATTGGTGACAACCTCAAAGTCGATGAATGAATTGAAACTTGGAGGGCATGTCTCCAGCCTTTGATGATCATTCTAGAGTTAAGCCACTAGCGTTTCAAGATGGGGGAATATCGAGCTTAGTCTTTGTTCTTTCTCGTGCTCGTAAATACATGAGAATGCATCTGGGTAGACTTTTATCTCTTTTTTGGACCTGTATGGATACACAAAAAAGGAACCCCCTGGATTCTTCTTTAAGCTCTTTTCAGACTCTCTAAACATGAAAATATTGCCGAGTGATCTTTCTTCCTTTCCCACTCATTAAAAGGTTTGAAAGGGCATCTTTTGAGTCATAATTTATCTCTTTTTCGGCCTCGCGAGACTAACATTATGAAAAAGGAAAACATTGGAGTCATCTTTAAGTTCTTTTTAGACTCTCTAAACATGAAAATATTGACGAGCGACCTTGTTCTTTTCACGTTCATTAAATTATTTGAAGAAAATGTCTATTGAGCGATAGTTTATCTCTTTTTCAGTCTCGTCATACTACTTTATGAAAAAGGAACTGAGAGAGTTCTCTTTTAAGTGTTTTTCCAGACTGTATAATCATGAAAAACCTTCGAGTTTACCTTCTCTGGACTTGTTAAACCATCATACATTGAAGGGCCCATACGGGACCGAACCCTTACTTCTTCCAGTTCATTAAACAAAGGAAGAGGAACTTACCAAAGGTAAGTTATATCAAGCATGTGTTACCCTCCTCGAGCTCATTAAATAAAAAAGAGGTATTCATCTATCTATATGGGGGAAAAATTTAAAGAAGCAAGCCAAGCAGTTTTTGAGAACATTACAAGTAACTCTTAGAGTCTCCCTTGAACACAACACTTTGTCTTTGCGCACATATTAATCCGCTGAACCTCTGCACTGAACCAATCCTCTGAGTTTTTCTTACTCCTTTGGGTCACTCGGTGAAGGTCACAGTATCCATTGCATCATCATGTTTTGGTTAGTGTCATGTTTCTGCTATTGTGCCTCAGTGTTCAACGGAAGTATCCGCATCGAGAGTCAACCATCACAAATATCTTGTCTCAATACCTGTGTCAATCCATGTTCATTTGATCTACCAATTACATCTCTGTTTCCATTTCGTGTCGTTGATGGGGGATACATCAAGGCCCTCCTTCGACGATTTTATTCCTTTCGACTTCAACACATTATCCAGGGACTATACTTAGAAACCAGTTAGTACTTTGGGACCTGCATGCCTCAATGGCAGGCCTCCTCACATTCGACAATGGGTTTACATCATTGACCTCTGATCGGATGATTCCATGGATGTTCGACTTCATCTCATCCATTCACATTTGTTGGAATGTACTAGAGTACCTTGGGAATCATTGATATCAATGGTGATCTCCCTCGTGCTTGTTAACGGCTTACATCATTGACCGGTAATCAAATGGTCTGCAATGCTCGACATTAGGACATATATTCACATGGTTATATTCGTACTACATCGGGATCGGTAAGAAGACCCTGGGTTGAGTCATCACTCTTATATGTACTTTTCCCAGGTTACATAGGAGTTTCTTTTGAACAATGACACATATACTGTCACATAGATCCACTTTGTATTGGTCGTGTCTATGTCTTGTCATCTCATAGATCCACTGTGTATTCTTCATGGCTACCATCAGTTCAGGTCATGGGAGTATAGATCCAAAGTGTATCTTCAGTGGATATACCTTTTATCAATATAATTATGGATATGCAGTGTATTTATGGCGGCCATACCTTGAAAGTCTCTATCACTCAAGCATAGGTATGCCTGCCTTGGGTTTGAAGCATGTCTTAATATTTGTTTGTTGGTTGTGTGTAGATTCTGTCAAGTTCTCTGAGCCCGCACCCTTCCTTGAAAGTCTGCAAAGTATTTTAGTTATCGGTTCTCATCTTCTAACTTCATACTTTGGGGGGAAATATGTTACACATCAAAATTACTCACTTCAATAATGTCGCAAGTGTCGTCATTTCAAGGGTCGCATTTTGGTCATAAGTGTCGCAAGTGTTAGAAAAAGAATACTGCCATAATTCCTATGTTGTTATTATAACGACATCGGAAGGAAACTTGAAACACCTCAAAAATTTGATTTGGAAGAAGAGGAATGGGTTAACAGGGTTATGAACCTCTTGCCATTTGAAAGAACCACTAAAAATTGAGTTTTAGAGGAGAACGCTCCCCTATACCATTGTTAGGAGTGCTAGTGCCCCCCTATACATTCTNGTGTTAGAAAAAGAATACTGCCATAATTCCTATGTTGTTATTATAACGACATCGGAAGGACACTTGAAACACCTCAAAAATTTGATTTGGAAGAAGAGGAATGGGTTAACAGGGTTATGAACCTCTTGCCATTTGAAAGAACCACTAAAAATTGAGTTTTAGAGGAGAACGCTCCCCTATACCATTGTTAGGAGTGCTAGTGCCCCCCTATACATTCTCAAGGAGTGTTATAACGCTCTCTCTGCCCTTTTTTAGGAGCGTTGCTACTCTTAGGAGTGCTGGCACCCCCCTATGCATTGCTAGGGAGCGTTATAGCGCACTAATTCCCCTTTTGGGGGAGTGCTACCTATTCTGGGAAAAAATTGGTTTGTTGAAAAGAACAAGGGAAATATTCTCTCAATATCTGAAGGCAGTTGGATTCAAATCCTTGGTCAATCCATGGTATTAGGGAGGATCCATAACTGAAGGAGGAAAATCCTCAACTTACCCCAAGGAAATATCAAGTGGTTGGGCCTCTCTAAACCTATATAAGCAGGACTTCTCATGGTGAAAAAGGGGGGGAGAAAGTATTGTGAATCATCCAACCTATGATCTCATGAAGAAGGTGTCTTTCAGAACATCAACATTCAGTGTGCGGATTGTTTGAGCAAGGGTTCGTAAGAGGAAGACTTGACGAAGCTGCTACACTCGCATCTATGGCTGTAAGCATTCTTCATTGTTGTTCTATTTAATACAATATGCTTGGCATATTTCTTTCAATTTTGTGTTTGATCTCACATGAATTTGTCTCTAATAGATAGGTCTATTTCAAACTAATCTCAGTAGAGTAGGAAGTTGTTTGTACTTTTATTTGTCTACAGTGTTTATCGAGGAGTTCAATATTGGAGCTCAACTTGGATCGTGCAGGGACAAACACCAGTAAAAGGTACTTCTTTTCTCCTTCCTCCTCACACATTAGTTTATCTAGATCTAAAAGGAAGTCAATGTCCATGATAAGCATTTTCTATCTTAAGAGTTAAGAGTCTAGCTCTCAAGAGGAGATCTACCTGTCTACAGGGAGATTTTCCTTCAACATAGTGACCCTCCTTTCTGATTTCTGCCTGGCCCTTCTGGCCAAAATATTTTCTTCTACACTGACGAAACTTTTCTGCATGTCTTCCAAAGTTGCAACATTTCTCTCCCTTAGCTGATAAGACACGTCTCAAATCCATAGGGGAATTTTATTAATTCCAAACCTTTTGGTGGTTTGATATCAGCTGGAATTGCATTGTATAGATTGTTGAAACGAGTGCAATAATCTTGCACTATCTCTCCTTGGTTCCCTATGATGTTCTCATATTCTGAGAGGATTTGGAGAGGATTTTTCTTCACCTCCCACCTGTCAAGGAAAGCTCGATGAAAAATAACAATGTCAGTTATGGTAGCATCATGTAAGGCCTTGAACCACTTTTTTACATCTCCAGTCAAACTCTGTGCAAATAGTCTCATCTGCACATTAGCTTCATCCACTTCCTGCAAATCAAAATAATCATTCATTTTGTCAACATGTTGCATTTAGAGGACTAGTACTATCAAACTGAGGGAGTTTGGTTTGATAATCTTGAGGCATGGCATGTAAAGGGGAAACCAACATCAATGGAGCATATCTTACTACCATGTTTGGTGGAGGAAGCTGAACAACAACCTGTGTGATAGGAGAGGTAGTGACTGAAGTTGTGGAAGATGAAGGGCTAGGAGGAATGGAGTGACCTAGTTTAGGTTTAACAAAAACTGTAGAAATAGTCAAAACATGAATTTCAACTGAGCTGAAGGTGGAGTTTGTCTAAGGCTTGACCAAGATTCACAACTAGGTCTTCAATCTTATCAGATTCTGGGCGAAAATGTTGATAAAATTCAGCTCTGGGAGAGAGTATTTCAGGGGTCCTGGGCTGAAAGAAGGTTTGATCTAAAACTGTTTCACTGACAAAACTGTCAGATTTTGTCCTAAAAAGGATTTTTTCAAAATATATATCAAACTCGAGATCTTGAAAATAAATTAACTTCTCTGGGAGAGAAGGGGACCTTAGAAGTGGGATGTGGCTCCCAGAAACCTCTGCAGTGTTTTTCTTTCTGAGTAGTTTTTCAGGGTTGTCTATTGCTATTGCAGGTTTTGGGTCTATATGAGATCTAGTGAAAAATATTTTAGGAGCAAGGATTTGATGATGATTTATTTATTTATTTTTAGGAATATTTAACTAACATACACAAACTTTAACAACCTATGAACCTTATCTCTATATGAATTTAGGGTTTATGATTAGTTCAGAAATAAAGTTCCCTTTATCTTAGGGGAAAGAAAACAAGGGATGGAAAGTCTATTCAGGTCCCCAGTATGGTCGCCATTTATGTTATCACTCTATAAATTTCCAGAGGTTGTTGGAAAGCAGAAGAAACTTATCAGAGGTAACCTTATCCAACCACTTCGAAACTGGGATCTAGCCCTGCCAGTTTTAGAGAGGGATCTCTCTGTAAGATTTAACTTCATTTTAAAGTCAGATATTAGGCTAGTTAAAATATGTAAGACCAAGTTGTTTGTTTTTATAAAATGGCTGAAAGGTTTTACGTATTCATTGGGCTATGGGGTTTGTTTTATAAAGGTAGAGATTAAAGAACAAATGTAAATATTCATTTCACAGGGTAGGATAATGCAACTATTGAATTCTTTAGAAATAAAATGATGGAAAACAGAAAAAGGCGAGATTGATTAATTATAACCAAGAAGCATTTAAGAATTTATTGACTACAACATAAGAATAAAAACACTTAGATCTTTAAAATCTAAGAATAGAGTACACAAAGGTAAATTTTGCAACTTTAACTCCTTTTAAATGATCAGGTTAGAAAACACGATGATAACTAAGAGAGATACACATTCAACTGAGAATAGAAAACTTCACCAATAGATGACACACAAGAATCGTGTGAAATGTCTCTTTATATTACTGGAAGATCTCTTGATAAAAATTACAGTTCTTACATCTTGCTAGGGCGTAAAAATCAACCCTCAGTACTTCAAAGTTTGAAGTATTTATAATCAAAATTACAAACAACCCTGTCATTAATGATCAGGACGTGGCAGATTCTTAATCTAACTAACTAGCTAACAAGATACAAAAATTTAGGAACTTTCGATGATGTGTCGAATTCTTCATGTTGATTCTGGGGAAGGCCATTGGTGATTCACCCACATGACTTTGACTGATCTGCTTGCTGACTCAACTTGCACACCTCATTTCCTACTCGATCAAATTACACAACTCTTCCYATCTTAGCTGACTGGGAATGGTGACTTTGAGTAGTCTCCGGTATATTTCATCCACCTCTGTGTACTTGGAAAAAAGTCAGTTTGATGATGAAAATATACTTGATCTCGTGTTGTATGTTGAGGTCTGGTTGCAAAGTTTCTAGGAATGCCTTGCCTATTATACTGCTCTRTATTCCCAAAAACTTGGAACTATCTTTGGCCACCATGGACATCTTCTGTTTTTAATCGGGAAGAGTCATCAACTTGTCATTTAGGACCAGTAAACTAGGGAGACCTTTCTTCTACAAAGCCTTGATTTTGCTAAAGATCCTTTGAAATCCAATGTCCATGTTCTGGACTTTTTATTCCAATTGCAACATCAATCCTCTTTTGGTTAGAACCCTCTTGACTTCGAAGATGGTTTCTATCCTTGTCCATTTTCTACATCAGGATAGAGAAACTTTCTTCTTGAAAGAAGGTGAACATGTAAGTTAGTATCGAAGAATACCCGAACATGCCCTCTGTGGAGAACTTCGAAAGTTGTTTGTGGATGTTCTCTACCAGGAAAGTGCTATAGTGGAACTGGATAATGGCCTTTTCCTTAGCGAAGAAAGTGGATAGGAAACCCAATATAGGTTCATCCACACATTCGTCTAAGAAATAGCCAAGCAGACAACAAAGCAATGAAATAACTTGGTTGCGCTTTTCTGAGAACATGGAGGAATGGTACGGGGGATTTTTCTTGGGGAGTTGAGAATCCTGTGGAAGGAAAAGCTCAAAAATATAGGCTCTTTGGGGAAGATACAATTTCTGGTACAACTCTGTTAGGATTTCAAGGTTGAAATGGGAGGTGGATTCGGTTCTAGGTATCTGCATCATCTGATCAATGGCCTCTAGTGTGATAAAGAACAGGGTTTCTCTGGATGATGAAACTATGGCTCTCTGGTCGGGGAGGTAATGAGCCTAAAATTTGAGGAAGAATTCAGGAAAATGGTGGACTTGGAGAAAGAGATACATAGGAAGATTGGATGACCAGATCCCAATTTCATCACTTTTATCTATGAATGTGTCTTTAAACCATGACTGCAATTCTACGAAATCAAATTTGCACCTTGTCTCTGAGATTAGATAATCCTTTTCGGTTAATGGGATGCAGTCGAGGTCGACAGGGGGTGGGAGGAATGAATTTTCCTCATCCTATTCTCTTTTAGACTTTTGGCACCATCTTTCAAAAGGTACCTGCAATTGAAACAAAAACATTTAGTAGGTAATGGCTATGGCTGGGTTGTTGATTGAAACAGAGAGGGAGAAAGAGATTTCTGGTACACGGAGGGTGTGAGCAGTGTGCAAATGGTAGAGAAGGGGCTAATTTTAAGTGAATGGGTATCCATTGGATGTGGAGGACAGGTCAATAGGCTAATGGATGTGTTAGCCTATAGTAAATGGCCAATGGATCATTTGAAGTGTGAGGTGGCAGGAAAAGGATGGGCGACGGGTGTGCCAGGATGATGTGGAGGGTGCTGATTAGAGGAAAAACAAGTATGAGGTGACTTGTGACAGGCGAATAGGGGGGAAGGACTGACAGAGTTATGAGACAGGACTTATAGGAGGAAGGTAGTGGGATGTGATGTCATTGGGCGACGACGGTATGTCAGAAGGGTGGTAAGTGGTAAGTGGTTTGGAAAGGGAGGAGGTACGATGCAATATATTGGTGACACATTGGGATGGGGCCCNGGGGTCTGGAATATCCTGTAGACCATCCATCTGCACACTGTCAGGATAACCGTAGATCTATGCACACTTGTTAATCACCATTCTGGACCCCCCCACCGTTAAAGGTAGAGCGATCGGGGGGTACAAAATCTCATCTTAGCCATAGATCTAGGTGTTAATAACTCATCCGTAGATCTTTGTTCAATATTTAGTCCCTGGGCATGATTTAATATGTGAAGCAAAAACTTAGGCTTAGTGTTTTTTGTGGGTTTTTGTGCACTGCTTCACCTACTTTGGTCACCATGGAGTTAGGAAACATAACCCAAACATCAAAAACATGGATTTTATTGAAGATCAAGCATATTTATTGAAGGAAAGACTGGATAACCTATGTCTTATCGTGCCAAACTACTCATTTAGCCCATATTAGATTGTTGGGATAAGGAATTACTCTACCCTGGGGCTATTTGATCAAGATTGAACAGTTTGATCAAATTTATTGACTAACTAACCTACTACCTGTTTAAGATTAAATAGTTTAGATAGGTTTATTCACTAGACCTATCCACATAAATTCAAAGAGACTTAACCATGATTAAACTGTATGGATTTAAGTCATTGTTATTTCATGGGGATTTTATCCATTTTCTTTTATGCCCTCTTTTATTCTATTTCTCATTTTTTCTTCTCTTTTCTTTCTTTTCGTTTTCTTTTTTCTTTCTTTTCATTTTCTTTTTTGTTTCTTTTCTTTTAAAAATAATTTGCATGAATGAAATATTATTGGCAAGATAACATACATCAATAGTGAAAATTTTCCGGTCACCATATGATCCTATAAATTATAGGGTTATAACACATCCCAAAGGAGATTCAAAAGTATGTTCTTATAAGCTTGTTTTTGAATGCACGAATAACATGGCTGAATATGAAGCATTAATATTGGGGTTAAAGGTTTTGAAAGAATTGGGTGCCAAAATAATTGTTGTACATGGAGACGCTGAGCTAATTATAAATTGAATCAAAGGCATATACCAAGAAAAACACCCTAGACTAAGGGCTTATAGAAACCTGGTACTAGACCTTCTTGAGAAGTTTCCAGAATGTAATCTTTCAATAATTCCAAGAGAATAGAATCAGGTTGCTGATGCCTTGGCTACTTCAGCAGTAGTTTTCAAAGTTCCAATTTTCCCTGAAAAAAGATACAAAGTTGAGGTCAAGTATAGGCCAACAGTACCAGACAATATGAAGCACTGGCAAGTTTTCGAAGATGACAAACAGATAGAAAGTTTCCTCAAGATGGAGAATAAATTTGAGAATTTGAACATTGATGATGAATATTGTGACGATGAGGTGGATGCAGTTGCTTTAAAAAAGGAGGTGTATTTTGACAATCAGATTGCAGGAAGATATATTGTTCAACTAAAGAGCAACATCATTCCTAAAGGTATGGTCCCATTGGAGAAACTCTTTGATAATAATGATGTGGTCAGAAGTTCAAAGATTACATTAAATGAAGGGGATGTAGAATATTGCAATATTGGGACCTCAGAGGATCCAAAGATCATTAAGATGTCCAGAAAGCTTAGCCCTGAAGTCAAGGAGAGGTACATAAAATTGATGAAAGAATTCCTTGATGTTTTTGCCTGGAGCTATGATGATTTGAAAGTTTATGACACAAGTATAATTCAACATATTATCCCAATCAAAGAAGATCACATGCTGTTCAAACATAAATTGAGAAGGATAAATCCTTTGTTGCTACCCCTGATTGAGAAAGAATAAAGAAGCTATTTGAATCCAAAATTATAGTGTCCCTAAGATTTTCCAAATGGGTGGAAAATCTGGTACTAGTCAGAAAGAAGAGTGGAGAAATACGTTTGTGTGTGGATTTTAGGAATCTGAACAAAGTATCTCTAAAAGACAATTATCCATTTCCTAAGATGGATCATAATTTGTAGAAGGTGGTGGGTTCTCAAAATATGTCAATGTCAGATGGATTCTCAGGATACAATCAGATTATGGTGCACCCTGACGATCAGAAAAATATGGCATTTACCACGCCATGAGGAACATTTATGTATGCCAAGATGCCTTTTGGGATTATGAATGCAGGGGTGACATTTCAAAGAGTTATGGATATATATTTTCCCGATGAAAAAGACAAATTCATTGTCATCTACCTTGATGACATCAGTGTGTATTCTGCCTCAGATGAATAAAACCTCAAGCATCTTAGAAGGGCATTTCAAAAATGTAGAAAGTTCAGGATCTCGTTGAATCCTAAGAAGTCAAATTTCTCCATGGAAGAAGGAAAGATGTTGGTTCACATTATTTCAAAGGAAGGAATAAAAGTAGACCCCAACAGAGTTGAGGGGATCTTAAAAATTGGCATATCAAGAAGTAAAAAGGAGGTACAATATTTCCTGGGCAAAGTGAACTTTCTGAAAAGATTCATCCCTAATTTGGATGAAATCATAAAACATATTACTAACATGCTCAAGAAGGGAAATGAAATAAAGTGGATTCTTGAGGCTAGAAAATATTTTGAAGACATTAAGGTGGGCATTGAACAAAGCTCCTATACTGGCTAGTCCCAATTTAGAGAAAAATTTCATATTATTCTCTTTTTCCTCGAAACACACAATTGTCAGTGTTTTACTCCAGAAAGATGACCAGAATTTTGAGAATCCCATAGCATACTACAACAAGACATTGAGAGATGCCCCTTTGAAGTATGACATCATGGAGAAGCAAGCATAAGCTTTATTCAAGGCATTGAAAGAATTCAGGGTTTACATCCTACATTCCCATACCACTACTTATGTACCCAACAACTCAATGAAAGACATCTTAACCCAACCTGATCCTCAAGGAAAGAGGGGTAAATAGATATCATTTATATTAGAATATGACTTGGAAATCAAACCCACCAAGTTGATCAAGGAACAGGGGTTGGAAAAGATGATGGCACAGACAAATTGTGAACTTTTAGGAATAAAATTCATTGCAGAGCTTTCAAACAATACAACAGAAGAGGAAAATGAGACTCCAAAAATATCCCATAAATTTCTTGACTTTGCATGGTATGCAAATATCATCTTTGTGTTAAAAAATTTGCAGGCTCCTCCTGAATTTAGTAAAACAGAAGCTATATTCTTGAAACTAAAGGCAACAAAATTTTGTATAGTGAATGAATTGTTATATTGGAAAGATCTAGGGGGAATTTTATTGAGCTGTTTGATAGAAGGAGAAGAAGAGAAAACCATCAAAGAGTTCCATGAGGGTGACTGTGAAGGTCATCATTATTGGAAGAAAATTTTGCATAAAATTTTGGGGGCTAGATTTTATTGGCCTAGCATTTTTCTCGATGTTTATAAAGAGGTTTCAAAGTGCCATGAATGTCATATTTTTGATCAGAAAGGAAAATTGTAGTCTCTTCCTTTAAAACCAATTTCGGTGGAAGCTCCTTTAAGACAGTGGGGCCTTGATTTCATAAGGGAAATACACCCACAATCCTCAGCTCAACACAAATGGATTCTGACAGTGACAGATTATTTCACTAAGTGGATTGAGGTAGTTCCCATTAGGCATGCGACATATGATGTTATCATCCAATTTTTAGAAGACAATATTCTGTCAAGATTCGGATAACCGATCAAGATTATAATAGACAATGCAACATCTTTTAATTCTAAGAAAATGGAAAAATTATGCAGTGATTAGAACATCACCCTTGGTCATTCTACATCATACTACACTCAAGGAAATGGATTGGCCAAGTCTTCGAATAAAATCTTAGTTAGAATCATCAAAAAACTGTTGCAAGAGAATAAAAAGGCTTGGAACAAAAATCTCATTCATGCGCTATGGGATGACATAGTATCTCCAAAGATATCCATAGACACATCCACTTTTGATATCGTTTATAGAATGCAAGCTATTTTTCCTATTGCATTGGGATTGCCAGTAATGAAACTGTTACAGGAGCAGGAGGCAGAAATAGACGCTAATCAGAGAAGAGATGATGAGTTGATCAGTGTACAACAAACCAGGGAAAAGGATTTCTATAATGCTCAGCTACGCCAAGACAAGATCAAAGATGCTTTTGATAGGCACACCAAGGTGGATGATTTTAAACCAAGAGACTTGGTACTAAAATGGTATGCCAGAAAAAAAGATAAGGGAAAACACAGGAAGTTTGACCATCTCTGGTTGGGACCGTTCAATATTCCATCATACCGTTGAGGTAATGCCTACATACTACTGGAAAATAATGGAGATATCATTGGAGGAAAGCCTGTGAATGGTTGGTTCCTCAAGCATTACACTGTTTAAACAGTCTTCACCCCTCCCATTCATTGTACATAATCTTTTTTATGTTTTCTTTTCACATAAAGAAGTTGGAATAAAAGAAGCATAGTTGAAGCCCGAAGTGAAGGCCTTAAGCTATGCTAAGTCGATTTTGAGTTTTTTGAATAAAGACCAACAGATTCATATTGCATGAATAAATCACAGCCCAATGGATAGGCACTAGGTCTACAATTATTTTCTACCTCGTAGGGAGGATAACATCCCCAATTAGAGCCTATGTTATCACAATAACAATTTTGTATGGAATATAAGTTTCATATTTAGTAGAGGGATAAAGTAGTGTTGAGATGCGGCTTGATTTGGAGGACTAGGTTACATCTGGTAGATAAGGGCCAATATAGTGGAGGTGTGGAAGTTAATGAGGCTCGAAGAACCATAGATATTGAAGTGGCCCAGATCAACGACCAGGACACATATCGGGCGATGAATTAGTGTGAAAGATAATTGTTCGAGGGCGACCCGGGGAAAATACCATGGTTTCGTTTCGTGGACAAGTGGTGCCATCAGAGGCATATTGGGGCAAAAATAAGTCTACCCAAAACCATTTTTCCCCATCACCAATATTGAAAAGCACATATAAAAGGAGGGCCCTGGTCATTATTTTATGATATTTCAAAGTGTTCAAACGTTAGAAAATTGGCGCAAACACTCCATTCGAAATCGAATCTCAACAGTGAACCAAATTCAAACATTCTCCACCGATTCATAGGTATTTTTCATTATGTTCATGAAACCTGTTGTTTTATCCATAACAGATAAGGACCTCGCCTCTAAATAAGAATTCCTAATTGATAGAGACTCAGATGTATTTGACACAGAAATAAGGGTCTCACCCATTTCTGTGTCCAAATCCAATTTGCTAGACAATGTTGGAAAAAGGATACCCTTCCTCAAAGCGGCCCAAGCCTCCATTAACCCTTATTCTATAGAAGTTTTTTTCCCTTTTCTAGAGTTCATAAGTTGGTGTGAAAAACAATATTCGCAGGAAGAAAAGTTCATCTTGAATAAGTTAGGCTCATAGGTCTTGTGCGAAATAGATAGCCCATCAATCCGACACACCCTCAATATAGCATAGTATTCCCCCATAGCGTCAGAGCCCTTTGAGGAAGAGAAAATGATCACAGTCTAAAGAGAATGTCCCTCCGAAGTAAAAACCCTATTTCTATAGACCATTGTTAAACCTGAACACCATTCTGAGAGTCCATCGTTACCTATCAATGTAAGCGTCATGGTTATTGAAGTCTAGTGGGCTTGTTCCATACTTAGTCAAATTCTAGGACTGGATAACGACAAGTTTGTAGTAGAAGTCATGCTAGGTTTCCTGTTGACCTTTTTTCTGTCAGAGTCTAGTCAGTCGGTCTGTATCAGTTTTGAAAATTTCATCACTGACAATATGCACCAACAACCGGTAAATTTCAATTCACTGAGACACTTTAGTTACTACATGCAGTTGCTGAGAATGTTCTTGGAATAAAATAAGACCAAATTCCCTGAATCCGCATTTATATCAACTGAATGCAAAAGGATCACCATGCTTATTTTCATAAACAAGATCATGTACAAGGTTTATAGTCTCATCTTTGGCATGGACCTGCCAAGGGTTTTGGAAGAAATGAAAATCTCTTTGCAACCCAATCTAGAGAATAAGGTGGGAGATTGGATGTTGTTCATACATTCTACTATAATTTGGGTATATGGTTATCAAGAAGGACCTTACCTTTTTCCTGTCTTCCTGACTCCCAGAGTCTTTTCCCTAGAGTTCATCAGACACAGAATTATTTCAGAGACAAAGCATTTTCTGAAAATGCACAAGGCATCTAACTTAAAATTTCCTTTGATAATAGGGCCCTTTGTGGCAAATACCAGGTCCTGTTTACCTCATATCCAAGACAAACTCAGTGGATTTGGGTTTACACAGTTACAAGGGAGGAAATATGATCAACATCAGATCATATCTAAGAGAAGACTGATGAGCAGACAAGGCCCCTACGAGTATACACATGTTGAAGGATTTGATAAAATGGCTAATCGGGAAACATGTGCAGATATGGAAGTCACTTTGCAACCTGATCAGACACAACAAATGGATTCTGCCCCTTAGTAGATCCATACACATAAAAATTCCCCAAGGTTGATTGTTAAAGCTCCAAATATGAGTGTTTATAACAAGAGGAGCAGTTCAGAGGCACTGGGTGCATGTAGTCAGCAAAATATTCTCAAGAAAATGAAAATAAAACCATCTGCTTAGATAGTGGACTTGGAAGAAGAAGAACCTAAAGAGAAAATGAGCATGGATATGGTGGAAAGTTTAACCAAGAACGAAGAGGCTGGTAAAGGAATCATGCCACAAAGTGAAAGCAGCTCAAGGGTTTTCAGCAACAAGAAACATGTATTTAGCAAGACACCGGGGGCAGTCTACCAATCCAAAGAAGACTTAATGAACCAATATGTTGTGAAGGAAGTATGGCCAATAGTGAAATAAGATACTTGTTTTCCGAGGTAGAGAATATATCCCAGCATAAGGCTTCCCTGTTTTCAGTCAGGGATGTGGAAAGAAAGGCATTTAACATAGAAGTGGTAGATGATGATAAAGTGTATGAAATCAAGATGCATTATGAAAATATTGGTGCCCCAGACAAATTAAAGTTACATAGGAATTATAGTGACATGATATATTCAAACTACCTGATTTTGAGTCTGAGGGTTTCAAGACTTAAAACACATGCACTCAAATTGGATGGACAAATTAAGTAGGAGAAAGCATACAACAAAGATTGGTAGACACAGGTCAAAATATTGGAATCTGAAGGCCCTCAAGGGGTAAAGGATTCTTTAGATGAGAAAGAGAAGATGATCCAAAGCCTAAAGAAGAATCTGAAGATGTCCTCCACAAAACATCCAAAGACAATAGAGCTAGCTTCTCTAGAGAAAGAAAAGGAGACATTCAGACAAGAAGCACTAAATTACAAAGCTAAAGTGTTGCAGCTAGAAAAAGAGAAAGATAATTGGTCACAAGGATAGGTAGCAACATCAGATATGGCTGTTATTGTACCTTCTAATAGAAAAGTTGGGTCAAGCACTAATGGATTGGTTCAAGCTATGTCCCAAGTAAGCTTAAATACAGGGGAGATCAAGAGATTTAAGGAGATCATAGAAAAGTTGCAGCAAGAGATGAAAATGAAGGAAGAAAAGATGGTCCTATTTCAAAAGGATAATCAAGATTTGCAAGAGAGGGTGAACAAGTTGAAGACGAGGTTGAAGGGAAAAGTACTGTTGCATGGATATAAACATGTAATCTGGGATGCTATTCCCATTAAAGCTGCTAAATTCAGAGTTTATTTGAATTTCATAAATGATAAAGACAACATGGCTATCACTGCCAAAGAAGATATACTTTTATTAATGAAGCACTGGCGAAAAAACCCTCGGAATGGGTCCATAACGCTATTGATTTGATGAATTATGTGCCCACTACCAATCTTCAGACCATTGGGGTAAAATACAAAAATGCACTGATCGTTTGGGCCAGGAGGATCATCACTAAAAAAAATCTCCTCAAATCGGTTCAAACCAAAGCTGTGAAAATGGAATAGAGTATACATGAGTTTAGGGATACAATTGAACAATTGTTTATCAAGGGCCTCCCACCATTTTGGGATGGTAAAGGGAAATTATACAATCAAGAAGAATACAATTCTATCCTCACTCAGTGCATAATGGATCATTCAAGATTTGAAGTCCTTGAAGAGAACCTGAAGGGACCTAGTTTGGTGGAACACTTGGCCACATAATTTGAAATTTTGAATCAGTTCAAAACAGTGAAGACTAGGCTGCCAACTATGTCTTATGCTAATTGCATTGACTTGGAGATTCTATTAAAGGAAATGATGGATTAATATATTCCTTCTAACTCACAGTGGAAGGATATCGTGCGGTTGGGTAGGATGAAATGCAGTTTTCCAAGAACCAGTAAGTAACTTGCAGGTGTCACCAAACTAGAAAATTCGACAGGAGATCTGAGTAAGATAGATGGCACAAAGGAAGATGGGAAGTCAGAGAGATCTGTCTCTAGTTTACAAAACATTTTTTTCTTAATCATTGTAAATCGGTTCATATACTAAAACTGTTATTTGAAATTATTATAATCAATTTTAGAAGCTGAAACGTTTCAATTTCAACCATTGTAATCGAATTGTATAGGTACTAGAAATTTTGAATGAATTAATTTTGGCAGAAGTGCAATGGCACCTTTTTGTTTCTTCTAAACTCTATTGTAATTTTCTGGAGCTGAATTGAATATACATGCAGAATCTTTTGAAGTCTCTATGAAAAGATTCTAATGGTGGTGATATGAGTTTTGTATTCTCTCATCGTATGTATTTCCTGTGCTTATTTATTTCCATTTGCATTGTCTTCTATTTAAATTGGATAGTTAAAAACTCAGAATTCATCTTGTGATGCTCTTAGCTTAAGAAATTTAAACTATGTGAATTTCATCTTAACTATTTTAGAATTCATTTCATTAATGCTCTGATGTGGTTATTTGTTTTCTCTTTCTTCTTACACCCTCCTTAAACTCAATTCATAAATCAAATTCATTGCCTCATTTAGCCTTTATCCTATGGAGAGTTCTACTAGCCAGTCATTGTTTTCAGTCAATTTCAGAATTTTGACTCCATAGCCCTGAGTGTTCCTCCCCTTCTTTGCCAACAAATTTTATAAAAACCCCCAAAACAATTTGAATCTAGACATTGATTTCCAAATATATATCAAGTGACACGAGAGAGCCCTCTCTGAGTTGAGTAGGCTAGTGCCCAAATCTAAAGTAGGTTGAAATAGTTACCTCTGTCATTTTTCTATGAGCCAGACAAAATTTACAGAGTGCTAACACATAACATGATTCTTGAAGATATTTTTAGCATCGATATTGTCACATAGTATTGGTATTGGCTAATTGTATTCTACCTGAATGTCCTTCAATGTTTGTTTCATCTAGAGGACTTGTGTACAACATGATACTATTGTAATGTATTATGCTTCTTTTGTATATAGATAAATTGATGTTTGCTTCTTGTTGAAATAAGAAAATAGACTATTTCCCTTAAAGAATTCTCCACCATTGGTGTTATTTCGATCATCCACATTCCTTGCCCAATCTTCATCTATGTAAGCTGTCAGAGTAAAGTATTTTCCTATGGAATACCATAAAGCAAATTCCAACATGCCTTTCAAATATATGAATATTATTTTTACTTCATATACGTGTATTTCCTTTGGTGTACCTTGAAACCTTCCAACTAACCCTAATACCTTCATTATATCTGGCCTTGGATATGTCACATATAGTAGGCTACCTATCATTGATCTGTACATATTTGGATTAGCTTACTTTGATTCATCCTCTTTTCTTAGTTTACAACCAATGACAATGGGTGTGATGATAGGTTTGCAATCTTCCATTTCGAACTTCTCCAACATCTCCTTGATGCATTTGGTCCGAGAAATAAATATTCCTTTGTTGGTTTGAGAAATCTACAACCCTAAGAAGATGGACAACTCTCCAAGCCTGGGCATATCAAATTATTTTTGCATTTATTTTGCAAACTTTTGGCCTCATTCTATCAACATTACTTCCAAAAATCATATCACCGACATTAAATACAATGATTAACATATATGCATTGTTTATTTTTATGTAAATATTTCTATCTATTGTTCCTCTTTTGAAACCTTGTTTCTGCAAGTAATTTTCAATTCTTGAATACCATGCTCTAGGAGATTTCTTTAATCCATAAAGTGATTTCTTCAATATGAAAACATAATATTCATTTTCTGACAATAAGAATCCTTTAGGTTGTTCAATGTACACTTCTTCACCTACATCTCCATTAAGGAATGTTGATTTGACATCCATCTAATACAACTTAAAATTATTGAACCTTGCAAATGCCTAAAAAATTATAATGGCTTCTAGTATTGCAATAGGAGAAAATATTTCTTTAAAGTCAATGCCTTCTAATTGAGCATACCCTTTACAGGTCAATCTTGCTTTATTTATTACAAATTTTCCATCTTCATTTAAATTATTTCTGAATACCCACTTTGTACCAATCACATTTTTATCTTTGTGTCTTGGGACAAGTTCCAACTTTCCATGTTTGATTTTTCTCAATTTGGTTTAACTCTTCTTCCATAGAATTCACCCAATGTTGATCATTACTGGATTATACAAAGCATTTAGGGTCTATTTTGGACAATACAGAGAGATTTACCTGTTCAAAATTGCTTTCCATTTTTCTCCTAGTCCAAGTCTTCACATTTTTATCACCAAGAATTAAGATTTTTGGATGTTTTTTTCCACAAACCTTGATGGTGTTTTTCTATCTTGTCATTCTGTTTCTTATTCTTCTTCTTCTTCATTTTCTTCTTCTTMTTATTCATATTCTTCTTCTTCTTCTTTGTTGTAATCTATTTCTTCTACTTCTAGTTGGTTCTTGTGTGGTGTTTCTTCTTCTATTCTGACACTAATTCTTTCAACAATTTTCTACAGTATTTTGTTGTAACATATATAGGATTTTCTTGTTGATGAATAATCAAGAAAAAATCCTTCATCTTCTCTTGAGTCAAACTTTYCTAGATCCTCATCATATTGTTTGATGTAACAATTGCTTCTGAATATTATGAAGTGTTTAACGGATGTTGGTTGGACTTTCCATAACTAATAGGGTGTCTTATCACTTTTGAATATGATTTTCCCTCTTTTTAGAATGTAGACAATAGTGTAAACTTCTTCTCTCCAAAAACYGTGTGATAAATTTTCTTCATTCAACATTGTCCCAAGTATCTCTTGTACATGTTTGTTTTTTATTTCAACTACTCCATTTTTTTGATGATTTCTTGCAGCTGCATATTGTCTTTTTATTCCATAAGTTTCACAGAATTATTCAAATTCATTGGATTGTGAACTAAAATCCATTATCCGACATTAAACATTTGATTTTCAGATCAATCTCATTCTCAACTAAATCTTTGAATGTTTTAAACTTTTCAAATACCTCAGGTTTATTTTTGAGAAAGGTAACCCAAGTCATTTTTGTATAATAATTAATGAGAAACAAAAAATAACTTTCTCCTTCCAATGTTTTTGTTCTTGTTGGTCGACAAAGATTTGTATGAAAAATTTCTAATGGCTTGGATGTTGCATATTCCTTTATCTTGAAGCTCACCCCCAATTGTTTCCATGTTGACACTGCTTGCAAACAATGCTTGAGGGTTTTGTGATCTTTGGAATATCTCTTACTTCTTGTTTGGTACTGATTTTTACCAAGCGATAAAAGTTCATATGACCCATTATTTTATGCCTCAACCAAATTTCATCTATTTCCCCCATGAATCATTTTTCTTCATTAATTTCATCAAGAATGTAGGCATTGGTTGGGGTTTTGATTTCTTTTGAAACCAACTTTCCTAAATTTTCTTTTCTGATCTCACATTCTTGGGAGTAAAAAGTGAGAGTGTTTCCTTGGTCACACATCTCTCTTACACTAAGAATATTTGTTTCAAGTTCTCAACGCATAGGACCTTTCAACCTTAGCTCTTCCATTGTCAAGACTGAAATCTCCCTTTCCAACAATATTTGAGCTACCATGGTCTCCAAAGGTAACACTTCCTTCATTCTTCTTCAAGGTGATAAAATTTGTTCTATCTCATGTCATATGACTAGAGAACCCAATGTTAATGTACAACTTATCCTTATTATTTTGTGCACAAAGTGCAACTTGAATGAAAAATGATTTTTTCGTTCTTTTGTTCCCTTTGTTCCTAATTTATTTCCATGATTGTTAGGGATTCATCTTTTTTGTTTTCTCTAAAATCACTTATGTGGAATTTTTCTATATGCCCAAAACTATTGTAGTTATAACATATGATGTTATAGTTTAACAAATGGTAAAATGACTTGTAATTTCTCCTTGAGAATGCATGGGTAACTTTGTTGTCGTTCCTCATGTAACCACCTCTTATATTTGTTCTACAATCTATTTCTTTATGAACAAAACCATTGCAACAATAACAATAGCCAAAGAAATAATTTTGGTATCTGATTGTGTGATTCCATATTGATGGGAGAGTCTTCCTAATTCTGTCCTTGTGAGGAAGATTTGTATTATGTGGAACATACTGTTCTTCCTTCCTGTTTTCTTCAACCTTGATAGATTTTTTGAGTATATCATCATAACTCTTGTTCATTTCTTCACTTGATTGTTTTGAAGAGGTTGATGCTTCTTCATTAGAAACTTCCTTCTTTTCACTCTAACCAAGACCAATTTTATCAAATGGTGATATTTGATAGTTTAGGATTTCATTCAAAGTTGTAGAGACCTTTTCAAATTTCATGTTGGTATGTGATCTTTCCAACTCCTTTCTTAGATCAACTAATTATGATTCTAGAATGATACATATATCTTATTTTTTTTTTAGCTAGGCTCTTAATACTTCTTCAATTCTATTTGCCTCTTCTACTTGAGTTTTTAAGGTGATGATGATCTTTTCAGTTTCATCATAAATTTCTTTTATACTGAGCATTTATTTTTTGTACTTCTTCAGTTTCTCTTTTAATATCCATTTCTTGTTCCTCAGTTTCTCTATTTCATTTAGAGCATATATTATATCTCCTTCAAGATATACTTCTACATAAAACTCAAGATTGTCTTCTTCTGTTGAGTCTTCATTTCCATTTTCTAGGACATCAATCTGTGTTTCTAAACCCATAAATATAATTTCCTCTATTTCATTATCATTATCATTAGATGGTTTGTTGTCTTCATTGGTATATAGATTCTTCTTTTGTCTATAGAACTTTCTCCTCTTTTTAGTATTACCCTTATTGTGCCTTTTGAAACTAGAATCTTCTTTTCCATTACTATTTATATTATTTGCATAAGGAAATTTAGTAGCAAAGTGTTCTAATTATCCACAGTCAAAGAATTTGAAGGGAATATTACCTTTGTTTTTTCCTGACCTTCTCTTGAGCTTCCTGAAAAGGTTGGCTTCTTCTTCATCTGATTCATTGTCTAAGTTGTCACTTGTTTTTTATTCTTTTGTCTTTTACTTATTTGATTCCTTAAAGGTTGCTTCCTTCCCTGATGGATTTTCTTTATCCTTTTATATCCTCATTTCATATGCAGTAAGAATTCCATGTAATTCATCCATTGTCAGATTGTCTAGGTCCTTCATTTCTTCGATGGAAGATATCTTGTGATTAAATATTGAGGGAAGTGACTTAATCAAGTTTTGAAAAATAATTGTTTCTTTTACCTCTTCACCCAATCCTACGATGGTGTTGACAATATTATCTACTTGAAGAAATTAATCTTCAATACTCTCTTCCTCTTTCATAGTAAGGGACTCAAATTGTCCTCTATGAGTTTGTAATTTTTCCTTCTTGACTTTTTTCCTATCATTCATATATTTTCTGTAGCTTGTCCCACATCTATTTTGTTAAATCACAATGCATGAATTTGAAAAACTATGATTCTTATAGACCCCAGTGGATTCTACTCATGGCCTTAGAATCATAGTAACTGAGCTTCTTTTCAAATGAATCTATAGGTGGAGTTTCTGGAGTTGTGTAACCATTCTCAACTGCACTCTAGACTTAGACCCAAGTGATTTCAAATAAGTTTTTATTATTACGATCCATAATGCATAGTTTGATCCATCAAATAATGGATCTCTACTTGTAGAGAAACCTTCATGTTTATCGTTTAAGGGACTCAAGTTCTAGTGGTTAGACTATTCTGAAGGAACCCGCTCTGATACCAATTGTTGACACACTTACTTATATTGAGAAAGAGGGTGAATCAATATAAGACTACTTTTTCTTTTCTTACAATATTTATTAATGTCTTATTGTACCAACTATAGTAGTTAAATATAAAAACACAACCATACAATCCATAGTACACATAAGTTTAACGTGTAAACCCAAATGGGAGAAAACCTTAAAATAATTATTTTATATAATCATGTAGGCACCAACCTATTGTTATAATGTTTGCAGGCACCAAACTATAGGAGACACCAATCCCCTTAGATGAGCACAACTCAACACTGTCTGTAGGCACTAACCTACAACTGTTATATTTGCAGGCAAGAGACACCAATCCCCTTAGCTGAGCACCAACTCAAAAATATGTAGGAACCAACCTACTTGAAACACCAATCTCCTCAATATGTCAATAATGTCAACTCTCCTCTTTCCCTCAAACCTTCACTTGTATACGAATGTTTCTATGTCTCTACTGTCATAACACATTCCTCTAGTTCACACTTTTCTTGATTTTAGAAGTTCCTTATACCTTGCACCTCCCGTCCACCCTTAAATGATTACATTATGTTCCTTTCATTATTTGGCATCCTCAGACCTCAGAACCTTAGAGCTTCTCTTCACATGATCCACACTCACTTCCTTCTATTTACACACACTCAAATGACTTGAGTATCGTTATTTATACATAGCATACACCCAATGGTGTTTCCACATATACAAAAGGTATTTTTCATGAGGTCGGCTCTAGATTGCTTGACTCTTCCTTAAAATTTGGACTTCATAAATCCTTCAAAACTGGTCCCAAATTTATTCTAATTCGCATGTTATTTATTCACTAGATAGAGAATAAACCTCGATGCTCAACAACCATCAGATGGGGTCCCTTGAATTGATCATGGCCATTTATCCATTATCTACCCATCAAAACATGGAACACAAACTCAACACTCAACCATCATTCGATCCGTCTTCATATTTAATCTTGATCGTTGATCTATTTCTTGTCCACAAAACACACAATACGTCCTTAAATCTCAACAATCGTCAGATCGTCCTTCGAATTAAATATCCATCATTTATCTCATTCAATGGCTATAAAAATACATTACATGAGCCTCATCTCTATGTAACCATCCATTCATTCCTTCATATTTAATATTTACCATTGGTCTATTTAATTTCCATCAAACCACACTATGCAATCACAATTCATAGTCGCGATTTGATCGCCTTCTCAATTGAATCTCAATCATTTATCTTATTCACCAACCATTAACACATGCAACAAAACTTCAACATTGACTGTCTGATCTGGAATATGATTCAATCTCAACCATCGATCTATCAACTTGATGGTTTAATTCATCATTTATTCTATACATACTTCCGCGTCTTCCAAAGTACACATTCACATTCCGCCGCACTCATTTTTCACCCATACTTAGAAAATTTCTCATAATTCACTACGCTCTGCGACATCTCTATATACTCAATTCTTTCTTGATACTTAGTAAATTTTCGAGATCTCACCGCAGGCTACGGGTATACTACAGTTTCCCGATTCACTTGTCTATGACCGTGATCTTGTCCATCCAACCAATTCCTCATACTTAGAAAATTACTCATAATTCATCGTGCTCTGTGATACATGTCCATCCGACTGATTCATTCTTGATACTTAGTATATTTTTGAAATACTACAGTGATTATGCAAGTTCATTCTCATTTAATTATTTCTTCACATACTCCTAATTCTTCTCCACTCCGTTGCAATCCACATTTGTCTGATACTTAGTCAATTTTTCAAAATCTCACCATGGGCCGCGGTCCTTTTATCTTAGTCATTGATCTCCGATGATCAATGGTCAGTATTCATTCTTCTACACATACAACCAAATTTGACTGTTTTGATCCATTGTGATGATGTTGAAGATGAGGTGGATTTCACATGGACTTCTTCTACATGTATGCTGGATGGTGTGGCATTGGTACGAGTCCTGACACATGGAACTACACATGGAATCTACCGAGCTGCTTATTATGGCACTAGCATGGTACTGACATGAACTCCCTATGATGTGGTAGTAATATTACTTGACACGTGGCACTAATGTGGCATTTGAGATTTCTCATCGAGTATCGATCCTCAATCCATTGATCTTAATCGTTGATCTTCGATGATCAACAATCATGATCTAACCGCTAAAAGTTAATCCTTTACACATGGTTCTATAACTTACCCATTCTTATTCAAACAACTTAATGCCACCTTTTCATTATAAACCCACTAAATCATTTTTCTTTATGAATATGGGATATATCGATTGTCACCACTCACTTTTTTCCAGGGATGGTTTTAAGGATGGAAAATTATTTTAAAATGTAGAAACCTTGGCGAATATTACTAATCCTTCATATTTCAACTATAAATGTTTGGCGATATGCTTTTAAAAATATTCAAATTTCTAAGCATTTTATATAGTTTTTATAAAATTTTGGCGATTTTTAAGGTAAAATAATTTTATCCTATAGAATTTGGGTGAACCATTTTTAAAATAACGAATCTCGTTTTTGAAAAAACCATGGCAAATTAGCCCACGAGAGAAATTTAGCCCCTAAAATCATCCCTGCTTTTGTCTAAGAAACCAAGACCTTATTTTCAATATCAAAACTTCTCAGATATACAATGGGATTATTTCATCATCCTCATACCTCTATATAGAATTCAAAAAATCGTCTTTCCTTTGTTGGCCTGGTTATACAATTCGAGTGCTTCCTTGATTTGTTCTTAGGTTTTAGCGGTCTCCCCCTACCATATCTCATTCCTTGATTTATTCTTTATCAGGGTCATCTTGTTCCTCTTTCCTTCATTCAGATAGATTCCTTGTACCCATAAACTTATTGTTGCACAGGGACATACTCAACTTCCTCTTTTTGGTTTGATTTGCAGTATGGATGCTTCCTGATCTCCTCTTTGGCTGTAACAGTATGGATACTTCCTATGTCATATCACCTTAATTTACATAGGGTATATATGAAAAAACTCATTAACACAATGCATGGAGGCATTCATACCCTCCCCCTATCATTAACAACATTTAGTCTCCCCCTGCCTGTGATATTAATGACATCCATGATTTTCATAGTCATGTCTATATTTGAAATCAATGACAGCACAATTTACAACATAGGAAACTCTTTGGGTTACCTCACAATAAATGTTAGAAGAATATGGACTTACCCCCCCAGTATGGTCACCAATTCTGCTAGCGGGAAATAACCCTCCTTTAACTACACTAGGGTTCAGAATGTAGGAAGAGAGAATAACCATCTAAAAGCTAATTAATTCTCTATACTACCCCAAATATACCAAAACTAATATAAATAAATCAAAGAGGAAGGAGATTGGGTAGTTATACCTCTAATCCCACATCTGGTGATGATCTCCTCACGCTTGGAAGTTCTACTAACTGCACGCCTCCTCCCAGGGCTGGACTGCATCCAAAGATTGAAAAACAAAGAACTACAAGAATGCTATTCCATATATAAGTTAGGGTTAAATGTTGTAATGTCAAGCATAAATCAATAAAAGTATTCAAAACACCATCATTTGGGACAAGAAAATGTAATTCTTTTATTCATAACACAAATATTATACCTTTACAATCTAAGTCGGCCACCATTCTGTGAACCTGGTCCAAGCTCCTCTTCGCCATGCTACAAGTACACCTTGTATGAAATTATTCTCTCAACATTCCGATCTCTTATATGGAAAGGAAGGAAAGGAATGGGTTAAATGGAGGAAGAAGGGGCTAATAAGGGAATGTTGAGGCAATTTCTCATAGAAGGTAGAAATACGTTGGGCAAGGAGGGGAAGTGAAATCGAGTAGAGTTTCACTATTCTTATGCTTCAGTTTGAAATGAGATCCCAACACCTCCTTTTGTATGCCAAAATGATGGTTATTTGGTTGGGTGATGGGCTATAGCAGGTGGATTAGTTAGGAAACTACCAATATCCTATAAATTTCAATGAATTCCTTGCAACTTTTTATTTTTTGAAACTTTTGCAAGCATACGTGAGATGTAATGGTGCAACATGTGTATGTATGCTAGTTGTAGTGGTGCAACTAGTGTATGTACACAGGCACTAATGGTTCAGGGCACGTACATCCTCTAAAAATTGGTTTTTTAAGGGGAGTTTCTCAGCAGTGCTTTCACAAAAAGTGCAAGTAAGAGGGCCAAGGCCATGTATGCATGTGTAGAGAAATTTATGGCTATAAAAACCACCCCCCTTGCACATTTGTAGCCAAGAATAAAGAAAAAATGGCATCAAGGAGATTGGAGTAGAATAATGAGTAGGATAATAAAGAAGGGAAGTGAAGAGAGAAGAAGAATATGAAGTCAATGCTACTTAACTAGGAATAATATCAGTACCGAGATCCTAAACACCCAACAACTAGTTCGGAGGACATAGTTAGAGATTGAGGACGGAAAATTAAGACAGTATCCTTAGGTTACCCATGTCACATGGAACAAGTAGAGATGATGTAGAGTAGCATTGGTTCACCTATGATGTGATATGGTCTATGAAGAGGATCATAGATGAGGTATCAAAGATTATGTAGTTGGAGACCACATTTAGGGACAGAGCCCTAACGTGGTATATGAAGTACAAGGCCACTATACCCATGGGATAGATGAGGTCCTTGAAAAATATCAAGAGATATTTTCTTAAGGAATTCCAAAATCCTAAGTCAGAGTCTCAATGTATTACAAAGATTAAGGAGATTAATAAAAAACTAGGAGAAATTGTGTGGGATTATGTGTTAGAAAAAACAGGATTGAGGAGCATTAATAAAATAAAAAAAAATGTGGAAGTAAAACACAAAAGATATACAATACAATAGAGACACAGATATATGTGGTTCACCCAGTGTGGGCTATGTCCACTAGAGAAATTGCCAGGTCCTTCCTTTTTATTATACAACAAATGAAGGGATACAACCTACATCACACCTGCTGTAACTGGCTCTTCTTTCTCTCATAGTTTCCTCACTCAGAATACAATCTTCGCAATGATACATAGCCACAATAAATTTCCCTCATAAAAGAGGGTTTCCTTCTAGGTAAAAAAACCCTAACATAACTTCTACCATCAGATCTGTGACCTTATAATGAACGGTCCAGATTTACTATGAAATTACAGTATACATTTACAAGGAAATTTTTCCTTCCGGGGCTTCGCCCCCTAACCCCTACAGGGGGGGAAACCCCCCCCCTCCCTCTGCACTCCCCCTCATGGAGGAGTGTACATTCTTCTGTGGTGTAAAATATTCATGGGGTATAAAAATGAATGAAAGCAAAGACCTTTGAATCATGAATATAATTAGGCTCCACAACCAACAATTTCCCACTTGGAGAATGATCTCAAAAACTCCATCGTTAATGTATCTACTGGACTATTATCCTTCTTGGACCTAACAAATTTCTCATCTTCACCTTCATGCTTGAAGACCAACTGAAACTGAGAAGGAACTCAGTTTCTCCCTCGTTACTCCATTTGCTAACATGTTTGCAAGATTATGGCTAGTGTGTATCTTTTCCAACTTCAAATGTCCATGTTCCAATATGGTTTGTATGAAATTTATCCAGATAGATTTCGTTGGCCTCTCACCTATTCCAACTGGCTCATTTTGGCAGTTTGGCAATTTTTGGGTCCCTGAGTTCCGGGGCCATTTTGAGGCCCTAGACAGTGTTTTTAGGGCTCGCCATAGTCGAACTATACATTGAGTCAAATTTTGATGACAATATGTGTCTTCATTGGATATACCTTTCCAATGGGATATTGTGCACCTAAAACGAATATTGTATGCAAAAGTTACAACCCTGGGAAGTTAATGTACTAACTTACCCAAACAAGGCCCACATGAATTTTGGCACTTCATCTCCTAGGGTTAGGTATTTGGATGTATATGGTTTTTGAAATTCCTGTTTATTGTAAAAATTCCTTCAAAGCCTCATTGTAATAATGTTCTTGTGAATGAGTGCACTCGTCACATCTCTTCTCAGAGATAAGCCACCACCATTCTAGCAAGCTTGTTTTTTGCTGCATTTTACAATTTCATCTTATTTCCTTATTGAATAGAAACCAATTTTACTGTATATATGTTATTCTATGTTAAGCATATTTTGATAATATTTTGTATTCATTTCATTCTTCTCATAAAATCTGGATCAGTGGTATCAGAGCGGTTTGCTCCTTGTCATTCTTAATGCATGTCCCCAATAAGGTCAGGGTATAAAGAATTGGGTCTCGATCTTGTTACTCTTTAGGAAAAAATCTCTCGCACGCCCAAGCGACCTCTCATGATGAGAGAAAATAAATACGAAGGGACAAGAGATCCCTTCAAATTGTTGCTTGAGGAAACCCTCACACAACATAGGAACGAGATGATGGATAGTTTTGTGCAAATCCTTCGGAAACTACGAACAAGTGATGCATATTCCTCAAATAGAGGCGCCGCCCCCTTCAAGGTACAAATCAACTTCGATATTCCTATATTTGAAGGTCAGATAGACGACGATGTTGTAGAAAAATGGTTGAATCTTCTAGAAGTGTATTTCTCTATCCATAAATTATCGAATATAGAAAAGATTACTTTTTCACTCCTTAAAGTCGTTTCCCATGTCAAAGATTGGTGGGAAAATTTCTGCGAGCAAAAGGAAATAGAGGAACCCTCATTATTTATAGTCACGATCACCTGGGAGTCCTTCAGGGACGATATTAAGGAACAATACTACCATGTTGGAAGTTATGACAACCTGTACACAAAATGGACCACACTGCAGCGGGAAAGAGACTAAGCAGTGCTCAAGTTCACAAATATCTTCCATACATTACGCACCAAGATGGGTATCAAATATTCTGAGTGACATATGGTGATAAAGTATCACGATGGTCTGCATAGATACATACAAGACGAAATGGAGTTTCTGGACATCTCATCTTTGGGTGCATCCTACCGATATGTTGTCAAAATTGAGCAGAAGCTCAAACAAAAGACGCGGAAATTTGGGCCTAGGAACCCCTCACAACAAAATCTAGGAAAGGGCACCCCCAACCCATAGAAAAAAGGACAGAGGAAAGACAGACCGCCTCAGGAAAACTAGTCTAGGCCGAAAGCAAATAAGAACACCAGAAAGACAAAGAAAGATATTGGGAAGTGGTGTGACTTCCATAAGATCCCCTGACATAACACTGCTTATTTTCGCTCAAAGAAGTCGCTGGTGGCTGAGGTGAAAGCCTTTGAATCATATATGGGGTCCGAATCTGATTCAGAACTAGAAAGGGGGAGACATATCATTGATGCAGAACCCAGTGCTACATTGTGACTGCCAAGCTCCATCCTGGTGAACTAGATGAGTCAGAGGAAGGAAAGAGCCTTTTTCATTCACAAATGTGGGTGAAGGGTACCCCGCTGCACTTCATCGTTGATAGCAGTAGCCAAAATAACCTCATCTCAACATAGGTTGTCAAGTGAATCACCCTGCTAACAACGTCGCACCTGCAACCCTACACCATCGAATGGATTCGCCAAGGAAGAGAAATCCACGTCATCCAACAATGCCGCCTATCATAAAACATCAATCCCTTCAAATACGAGGTATTGTTTGATTTTTCCCCTCTCGAAGTTTATAATTTTATTTTTTTCCAATCATATTTATGGAAAAACCATGTTGTATATGAGTCTAGGGCTTGCAGTTTTATTATTACTTTGAACAAGAAATTGTATAGGATACCTGAGTTAGTCCTACCTAGTGATATTTAATTGATCTCTGCCAAGCAATGCAGGAAGGTCATATCTCATATGGGGAAGTTTGTCTTCTTAGTGATTCGATCTCAGAATGAGAAAAAAATCTCATCCACATCCAGGGTCTCCATGGAAAACCTCTCCACACAACAAAATCAAGTGGATAAGGTCGTGGAATAATACTTGGATATATTCTCCTCACCTATCGGGGTACCTCTACATTGTCAGGTCAAACACCCCATTGATATGAACCCCGGTGCATCACTGCCCAATGGGCCAGTGTACCGTCCCATATCATCACCTTATGGGAGCCCAATCATGCTGGTACAAAATAAATATGGAACCTGGTGACTCTACATTGATTACTAGGCCTGGAATAAAATCACAGTCAGAAATCARTACCTGATTCCCCGAATCAACGAACTCCTTGATCAACTCACAGGGGATAAATAATTCATTAAGATTGATTTGAAGTCTGGCTATCACCAGGTCCCAATAGAACAAAAAGATGTATGGATGACCACCTTCAAGTCAAAGGAAGCTATTTTTGAATGGTTGGCCATGCCCTTTGGTTTCACAAATGCTCCATCCACTTTCATGAGGATGATGGAAGATATCCTGTGACCATTCACCAATAGTTTTGTAGTGGTGTATCTGAATGACATTCTCATTTACAACAAGACTTGGGTAGAACACTTGCAGCATATTCAATAGGTTCTGCACACACTATGACAACACAATCTATACACCAAATTGGAAAAATGCCAACTTGGAAACTTGAAAACTTGGTCTATTACTCAGGCTACATCATTTATCAACATGATGTACATGTGGATCCAAGTCATCTGTGACTGGACAACCCCAAGCACACTCACTGAGCTTCAAATCTTCTTRGGCCTTGCCAATTTCTACCGCAGGTTCATGTTGTGATTCTCCCATATTGCATGGGCCCTCAGCTAAGTAAGCAGGGGTGGTGGTAAGGAAACATTTGTGTGGGGATGGTCCCAACAACAAGTGTTTGATGATTTTAAGAAGCGCTTGTGCTCAACCCCAKAAATTTCACTACTGGACCTGCAACACCACTTTGCAATTGAGACATATGCTTYAGACTATGCTTTGGGTGTCGTTCTCACTCAACATGGCCACCCTGTGGCCTATCATAGTGAGACACTTTCATATGTTGTATGTAAATACCCTACTTATGACAAAGAAATGTACTCCATTGTGAAAGACTGTCGCTAGTTGAGAAATTACATTCTTGAGAAGGAGACAATCATCCACACTGATTATAATCCACTACAGTTCATGTAGACACAACAAAAAATGAAGAATGACCACCATCATAAGTGGTCCACATACGTGTAGCAATTCCACCTCAACATCAAGTATAAAATAGGAAGCACCAACCACATCATTGATTGCCTTAACAGACCGCCAGTCACGACACTCACCACGGGGCTAGACTCTTGTGACCATGAGACCTCTGGATGGCCCTAACTCTATGAGACAGACCCGAAATTCATCACCACCTACCAAATGTTGGGTGCAAACACATTTTTCACTAATTTCCATATTCAGGATGGCATGTTGTGTCAATTGGGCCATATACATGTTCCATCAAGAGAGTGAGAAAAAATGATCTGGGAAGCCCACTACAGTTGGGTGGCAAGACACTTCGACATCGAAAAGACAATGGAAATGATGCAGAAACATTTCTACTGGCTGAATCTTCGACATGTGGTCATCAAGTATATTAGGTCCTACATTGCCTGTGCTATTTCCAAACCGACCACTAAGAAACAGGGCTTGTACACCCCTCTTCCTACTCCTTAAAGGCCATGGGAATCCATCTCATTGGACTACATGTCAGGCCTCCCATCCACTAAGAGGGGAAATGACTGTGTTTTTGTGGTTGTTGGTCACTTTTCTAAGATGGTAATTTTGGCCACCTGTAAGAAGAGCATCATAGCAGAGGCCACTGCCAAACTCTTCCTTGAACGAGTCTAGGTACATTTTGGAATCCCAAAAACCATTGTCTCATATCAAGACAGTCAATTTCTCAGTACATTCTGGTCAAGCCTCTGGTCACTGCTGGACACCAAGCTCACCAAATCCATGACCTTCCACCCCCAGACAAATGGCCAAACCGAGGTCGTAAATCGAATGATCATGCATATCCTGCACATGTATAATTCTAAGAACCCTCAATCATGGGATGAGAGTCTTCCCTATGTCCAACATAACTACAACTGAGCTCTGCATAGCTAAACCGACGACAACCACTTTCAGGGGAGGTTGGGATTCCAACCATTGGGTCCCATATATGTTGCACTACCCCTTGCAGTCACCTCGACCGACTTATCTCCTTCTCCAACTGAAGCTGAAAAATCCATCCGGTTCAATGAGAAGATCCATCAAATTCACCAGCAGGTTCAGGATATCCTACAAAATTCCAATGATGAGTACAAGCAATGCCATGATCAACACCCGGTGCCACATAAGTTTCAGGTGGGAGAAAAATTTTGGTTGCACTTGCAGAGAGAATGCCTTACAAGACCCCATAATAATATTCTCCCACTCTATTATGATCATAACTCATCACCAAGGCTATGGGTGATAAATCTTTTGAGCCCAACATTCCTCCTTTCCTTGGCCTGCACCCAGTGTTCAACATGGATCTCCTTCGACCTTATTTCCCACCATTATTGGACACCTTAGAGGTAGCAGAACAACTGAAACCAACAAAGATCAAATCCAACTGCATACAACAGGAATCCAGTGATCATATTGTGGACAAATAGGTTTAAGTCATTCATAAGCAAAGGATCCAAATTTAACGAGTTGTCAAAGTAGAGAAGCTCTTGCACCAAGGCAAGTGGCTCACTCGGGGCCAAATTCAACAGAAAGTTCCTCATCTAATGGGTAAACTCAATGCAGTGGATACCATTTCTTCCTAATGGGGGAGGATTGATCTAGATGGATGTCGGTGGCCTCCCACCTATTCCAACTGGCTCATTTTGGCAGTTTTCCAGTTTGACAGTTTTTTTCCTAGTTTTCGGGTCCCTGACTTTTGGGGCCATTTTGAGGCCCTAAACGACGTTTTTAGGGCTCACCATAGTCAAAATGTGGAAAATTTTAGAGTCTAAAGGAAACATGTGTATTTCTTGGATAGAACTTTCCAACGAGATGTCATGCACCTAAAATGGAGATCGTATGCAATAGTTACCACCCCGAGAAATTGATGTACTAACTTACCCAAATGGGGCCCACATGACTTTTGGTGCTTCATCTCCTAGTGTTAGGTTTTTGGATGTCTAGGGTTTTTGACATTCCTGTTTATTGTAAAAAGTTCTTCAGAGCCTCATTGTAATCATGTTCTTGTGAATGAGCATAACTGTCACATATATTCTCAGAGATAAGCCGCCACCATTCTAGCAAGCTTATTTTCCACTGCATTTTACAGTTTCAACTTATTTCCTTATTGAATAGAAACCAATTTTATTGTATATCTATGATTCTTTGTTAAGCATATTTTGATAATAATCTATATTCATTTCTTTCTTCTCATAAAATATGGATCATAAATGGTACCTGATTTGTATATGATTAGTCTTCGAATGGAAGGATGAGTTCTTTTCAAGATGAATGACACTCTCACTATCGCAATACAACCTTCTATTCTCCTTGTTATTTCCCAATTCCTCCATAAATATCTGTAACCAAATCATTTCTTTCATAGCCTCTACATCAACAACATACTCCTCCTCTATTGTTCCACCTACAGTAAGAACATACCCTGTGGTGCTCCTCCTACTATCTTTATCACCTGCCATATCTGAATCAACATATCCATGTAGAACAATGTATGAACCTCCAAAAAATAATTCATGAGTAGTAGTACCTATCAAATACCTAAGAATCCACTTTATTGCCTCCCAATGTTCTTTACCTATATTGTTCATATACCTGCTCACAACTCCCACTGCATGTGCAATATCTGGTCTTGTGTAAACCATCACATACTCCGAGTTTCCAACTGTTGATGAATAAGGGACCCTAAACATGTATTCTATCTCCTCATGTGCCTTGGGACACATTTCCTTAGTTAATTTGAAATGGCTAGCCAAATGTGTACTAGTTGGTTTTTCATTCTGCATTCTAAACCTCTCCAACACCTTTTCTATGTACTCACCTCGAGACAATGTCAATTTGCGATTTTTCCTATCTCTTGTTATTCTCATACCAAGGATTTTCTTTGCAGCACCCAAATCCTTCATCGCAAATGAATTAGCTAATTTATTCTTGAGAAAATTTATATCTTGCATATTAGACCCTACAACAAGCATGCCATCTACATACATTAGAAATATAAAATAGCTTCCATTTTCTAGCCTTTTAAAATAAACACAGTAATAAGAATGACATATACTATAACCTTGTTCTATCATAAACCTGCCAAAGTTCAAAGACCATTTCCTTAGATATTTATTTAGGCCATACAATCTCTTCTTCAACCTACATACCAAATTCTCCTTCCCTTTGACCTCATACCCCTATGGCTACTGCATATAAATATCTTCCTCCAAATCCTCGTGGAGAAAAGTTGGATTTACACTAACTGTTCAAGATGAAAATATTCTACTTCCAAAAGACTTAAAATAGTCCTAATTGAAGTCAGTTTAACAATAGGAGAAAATATTTCATCAAAAACTATACCTTTATTTTGTGCAAACCACTTTACAACAAGTCTATTCTTGTACTTATTTTTTCCTCCATCTTCTTCCTTCAACTTGTAAACCCATTTATTCTGTAATTCTCATTTTCCTGGATGCAGCTGAACCAAAACCCAAGTCTGGTTATTTACCAGGGAATCCATTTCCTCTTTCATTCCTTGCTCCCACTTCTTTTTAGTGTTTACCTACATTGCCTCTTCATAACATTCTGGCTCACCAGAATCAGTCAACAATAAATAATACAATGACGGAAAGTATCATTCAGGGGGTCTACTTAACTTGATAGATATTATAACAACGCTTGTAGGAGTTTGAGTTACCTGTTTCTCCTGTTGTGGTACATTTTGATTTTATGATACCTTTGGAATTTCTTTTTCAGTGATCTCATCAAGCACTATGTATTATAGTTTTTATTTTTCCTGTTTCTTTCCTTGCAACTGATCTTTGTACATGACCTTCTCATTGAATATGACATCTATACTCCTAATTATTTTTTTATTTTCATAATCCCATTAGCGATAACCAAAATCATTAACATTGTATCCAATAAAGGTACACTTCTTGGATTTTTCCACAAGCTTTGTTCTATTTTCTTTATCAATATGGACAAATGCTTCACAATCAAAAGAATTCAAAAAAGAATAGTTTACCTTTTTACCTGTCCATGCCTCCTCTGCAATTATACCATCCAAAGAGATTGAAGGTCCTCTGTTTATTAAGTAAACAACAATATCTACAACATCTTCCCAAAACTGTAAGGGCAAACCAGTATGCAATCTCATACTCCTTGCACGTTGCATGATTGTCCTGTTCATCCTTTCTGACACTCCATTTTATTGTGGTGTTCCTAGAATTGTCTTATCTCTACGAATCCCATGGTATGAAAAGTAATCATTAAACTCCTTGTCGCTATATTCACCTCTATTGTCTGATCTAAGACACTTCAACCTTTTTCTTGTCTCATTCTCAACCAAAGGTTTCCATTTCTTAAAAGTATCAAAAACATCATATTTTTGTCGAATGCAATAAACCCAAGTTTTTATAGTTGCATCATCAATAAAAGTAACATAATAATGAGAGCCACCAAGAGATGATACTTGAGTTGGTACCCATACATATGTATGACAAAATCTAACCTTTCACTCTTATTTTATTTTTGACTCTGAGAAATTTGACTCTCTTATGTTTTCCATAAACACAATGCTCACAGAAATCCAAATCATTTTTTTTAAGATCCGACACAAATTTATTTTGTGAAGTATATGCTTCCCCTTCTCACTCATGTGTCCAAGCCTATGATTCCACAATGTTGTATCCACTCCTGTAGAAGCTAAATATATAGAAGAGTCAGTATTACCAGTACATAAATACAATGTACCTACCTTCTCTCCTTTTGTTATCACCAATGATCCTTTGGTGACCTTCCACACTTTATCTATAAATATGGATATACAACCTTAAATTTCTATCTGCCCTGTTGAAATTATATTTTTCCTTAGATATGGAACATGTCTTACCTCTTTCAACAACCATTGGTTTCCATT
>JASDQU010243924.1:85068-96830 GCA_032191745.1 Picea mariana
CTTTTCTTTATTTTTACCTTTCCCATTCCAACAATTTTTCATGGTGCATCATCACCCAAATGAAATTGTCCAAAATCACCTTGAACATAATCTAGAAATTTTTTCCTATGGGGTGTGGCATGAAATGAAGCCCCTGAATATACTACCCAAGACTCAGAAATATTATCTACATAAAGAATCAAAACATCTTGTAACACATCACCTATTACATTTTCTTCCTGATTTTTCTCCTATTTTCCATCTTTTTCTTTCTTTGGAGCTCTGCAATATTTCTTTATATTTCCTTTCTTTCCAAAACTCCATCACTCTATATTTCCAAGTCTTTATTTGGATCTTCCCTTCCTAGAATTCCTGCGGTTCCCTGAGCCCTTTCCTATATCCTTTTGTCTTTCCCTGTTCTCCATGTTTAACGCATTACGTGATGTCTCACCTGTGATTTTCTGTCGCATTTCCTTGCTAAGGATACCAATAACATCATCAAATTTTAGAGTGTTTGAACCAGAGAAAGAGTTACTTACATCCGTGACCAAGTCATTCCATCTTTCTGTAAATGAGAACAAGATTAGAAGAGCCMTGACCTCATCATGAAAGTCCACTTTTACAGAACTTAGTTGATTAGTAACCGTATTAAATTCATTTAAATGATCCACAACAGACCCACCTTCTGACATCTTCATATTAAATAATATCTTCACTAGAAATACCTTATTGGACRTTGATTTTTTTTCATATAGTTTATCCAATGTGTCCATCATCTCCTTCGTTGTCCTTTCTTTTGAAATATTGAAAGCCACCGACACTTCTAGCCTTGGCCATATTGTTCCTAGTGCCTTTCTACCAAGAACCTCCCATTATTCATCCTTCATGGCCACCAACTTATTTTATATTCCACCCAATGGTAGGAATAAATAATTCTGATATAAATAATCTTCCATCTGCATCTTCCATAATTGGTATTTTTGGCCATTAAATTTCTCAACCCTAAAATTTCTATCTTTCTCCATTGCTCCCACTTGAACCAGGAACCCTCTTTTCCTGCGAGTTACCTTTTTCTCTAATACCAGTTGTTAGAAAAAATAGGATCACGGATCAATAAAATAGAACAAACGCGGAAATAAACATAGAAGATACACAATAAAATAGAGACACATATATACGTGTTTCACCCAATGTGGGCTACGTCCACTAGAGAAATTTTCAGGTCCTTCCTTTTTATTATCCAACAAATGAAGGTATACAAACTACATCAAACTTGTTGTAACTTCCTCTTATTTCTCTCACAATAGCCTCACTCATATTACAATGATATATAGACATAATGCATTTCCATCATAAAAGAGGGTTTCCTTCTAGGGAAAAGAACCCTAACATAAATTCTTCTCTCAGATCTATGACCTTATAATGAATGGTCCAGATTTACTATGAAATTACAAGATACATTTACAAGGCAATTTTTCCTTCGGGGGATTCACCCCCAAACCCCTGTCGGGGTCCCTCTTTCCTCTGGACCCCTAGGAAGAGGATAGTGATTATTTATCGTAATCTTGTTCAAGATATACACACATGTTCCATGTACCATATTTCTTTGACACTAAAACAATTGGTGATCCACATGGCAATGTGCTGGGCATGATGATCCCTTTTTCAAGCAACTCTTGGATTTGTTTTTTAATTTCAGCATTCTCCATGACTAACATCCTGTACATACCAATGTTTGGAAGAGGTCAATCTTTCTGCAATTTTATCTCATGTTGGATAGCCCTTTTTGGAGGAAATCCTTTTGGTTCCCGAAACATCTCATCATATTGGTTAAGTACAACCTCATATAAATCAGATTTCAACTTTGCATCACAACCTTGGAAAGCTTGTTTTTCAACATTGTCTTTGGGTTTGATCATCAAGAGGACAAAATTTAGCTTCGTTGTATGTTCTCTAACAATGTACTCAACTCTATTTTTAAACAAATGATACTTGTTCTCATGATGATGAAATATGGATCTCCTATCATATAAATATGGGCTTCCCAACACAATACCACATATATCCAATGGAATAACATCAAGCTCTACCTCATCTATAAAATTTGTAGTGATGGAAAATCTAATTTTACACCTTCTTGTCACATGCAATTTGGAATTGTCACATATCCATCCTAGAGGGTATGGTTTAGGATGTGGAGTAGCTTCCAAATTTAATTTCTTGACAATGTATTCATATATGAGGTTTTCTTGAGATCCATTATAAAAAAGAGTATATATCTCGGTATGCTTTGAAATAACCCTTATGTGGAAAATCTCTATTCTTTCTTTTTCATGTTGAGTTTCATTGAGGCTACTACTACTTGATGAACTAGTACTTGCAATAGAATCCTTACCTTGAAAACCCATGGATGTAATCTTTGTTTCATCATATTTGATTCTTTGTATCCTAGAATATACTTCAATTTGACAAATCCAGTCATCTAATTTCTCAACATTTACCTCTCCATTGTACATAGGCAATTCAAACTTAATATCAAGATTAAGTAAAGGAGTTTGTAGAGGAGTTTTACCACATTCTTTTGGATATTTTGGAGGTGGTTGTGAAATGGTATAAGAGGTGGAAGGTGAAGGTGGAGTATCACCATTCCCTCCATTTTATTTTGTAGTTTTATCACCACTGTATCCATTACCCTTTGGAGGGTTTGAGATTTCACATTGCAACCTTGCATTTCTTTATTCAAATAAAACTTTCACCATATTTGTCATATCATAGAAATATTTTTTTGAAAGTTTTATCCTCTGAAGTAAGAGTTTCATGACTCTCCTCATGAGTCATACTTGGTGAATATCTCCTTGAAGCTTGAGGTGATTGTGTAGTTCTCCTTCTTGAAAGTTGAGAACTTGTCTCTACAAGTTGTCCTTCTCCTTTTGTGAGATTAAATTTTTTAATAATCATAAAACAAACACTTGCAAACAATCAAACCTTCAAAAACCTATGCTCTGATACCAACTTGATCTGAAAATGAAAAGGCTTGAGTCTCTTTAAAATTGCAAGTGAAATTGTATGTGCTTGTGTAATAGGATCAAGTTACAAACACATAAAACTTAATGAGTTTTTTTAATTAATCATAATAATCATAAACAATCATAAGAATCCATCAAAATAAACAAATTAACACAACAAAATGATAAAGGAGTTCACCCCTCTCTTGGGTTACATATCCTGGTCCAACTTCCAATGGATCGTTTTCATTAATGATCAAAGTGTCAAAATTAGTGCTTTACAATGCTCAGAATGAAAAATATATGGCTTAAATGGCTCCAGAAAATCCAAAAACCCATATTTGGGCTCTTCCTGCACCTGGTTTGGCCAAAAATTGAGTTGGAAGCACTCCCTGGAAGTGTCTCCTAATTCTTTGATGTCTTTGCTCACCAAAACACACCAAGAATGACTGAACCTAGCCTCTGTCTATTTTTCGTGCCAAAAACTCAGCATCCATGCACATCCCACAAAAAGTGGCAAATTTTTGAACAGTTAGCACCATTAGCGCCTCCAAGGGAAGAGGTTGTGGTCGTGTGGCCCCCATGTGACTGGGCGTCGACCTTTTTTCCTGCTCCCCTACTAGCAATTCGTTGAAACTTTCCTTTGTTTTTGGTGGTCACATGGAGGATGCATGGTATGGGCCGAACCAAAGGATAACCACTGAACCCCACGCGTGAGTGTTATGTTATGGTTATGTGGAAATTCATATGGAACGGTCAAGCCAGGGGTTGGGGCTTAGCCCCGACCCTTTCTGCATCCAAGATAAACCTTATTCAAGTTTAAATTAAAGTTTGAAGCATATGGGGTAAGAAACATCATGCGAGTGGGTTGGTAGCCTGACCCTTTCCAAGTCACTGCCACTGTCGGAGGTCCCAGGTTCGACCCCCACGGACTCCAAAAAACCTTTTAAACCATTAGCTAAATACAGGGTGCCACATGGCATCCCCTGGCTGGGCCACGTGGCACCTTCCCATTCACTCTGAGCATGCCACATGTCAACCATCCATTGGTCCACGTATGTGCCAATAACCTACCAAATCAAGTATGGTCACCTGCCATGTCACCAGTATGGTCATCTACCGCATCACCCATACGACCACTTGCCACATCACCAGTACGACCCTTCCACATCAACAGTATGACCCTGCCACGTCAGCACTATATGAATTGTATAGTTAGAAAAAATTTACATGTTTGGCAAAGCGGAAATAACATGATATATCTCGCATATGATGTATGTTTGAACCCATTCAAGTTGTGTTAGGATTATGAGGACGAGGTCTATGCATGAGTCCGTTTTGAAGAAATTCTGAGAAATTTGATTTTTGAGCATATTTTGATCCCCTAGATCAGTTGGAGATAACATGCCTTAAAATTTCTTGTTGTAATGATTTGATATGATGTGTATGAATCTATGGTTCTCTCATGCAATTGTTTCTTTCTTTTCTAGTTAAGTATTTAATCATTGTTTATCGATATCTTTTGGATCTGCTACATTTCTCTAATTAATGTTAAGATAAATCTGATGTTGTGTTCTCCCTGACTCACTTCATCATCCAATTTTTGAATACACCTGGGGTGAGACTTCTTTTCATTGCTAAAAGATGAATACGTTGATGTATCTAGACTACAATGGTTCCTTTTCTTGGAAACCTCAGAGAAACCTAGTCTCAATCTCATGGCAACAAATGGTTCTGTTTCTAGGACTTGAGATTTAATGTGAGTTTTTAGAGGATGCATCATCGGATTTACAAATATGATGTTGAGAATTGGTAGGAAATAAGGTGTGACACATTTATTCAATAGGAAGCAGGGTTGTGGCATAAAAATTTTAGGGTTGTGAATATCAAGGTGTTCTATTTAGAGCATGCTAGCGATCAATACAAAATATTTTAGATGAGGTTCCCCGAAGAATTATTTCAGTGGTTATATCTATTGGGATACTAAGAGGGGGGGTGAATCAATATGAGAATTTTATTATAAATTTTAATCAAAATATGTAATCATTAAAATTAGCAGTAGTATATCATCAATATATCATGAGAATTATAAATCAACAGATAATAATATACATCCATAGAAACACAGTACACCAATATTTACGTAGAAACCCTAATGGGAGAAAAAAATAGAATTATTTTCTTATATATCAAAATAATACATTCATTGGAAGCACCAACTTCCCAATTCTCCATCTACAACTAGAAGGAGGATACGAACCCCTATTTACAGGATCCAACCTGAAGTAAGATAAAAATCCCGAGTTCTCTGGCTTCAACTAGAAGGAGGCTACAACCCCCTGATTCTCAGGTTCCAACCTGAAGGAAGATCCAACTCCCTGTGTTCTATGAAACCAACTGGAAGGAGGCTACGACCCCCTTTCCTCACCCCTTCATGCCACCCTGAAATATAAATGTATACCAAACTATTACTACCACTGATACTGTCACTATCTCTGGTAATCAACATGTCATCCAATTTGTCACTATCACATCAACCTGTAACTGATCATCAATCTATCATTGTATCCAACCTATCACTATATCCATTCTGTCACTGTCATTGTACCGAAAATATTGTAACTGATCATCAACATGTGTTATACCAAAGTTGTACAATACCATGCATCAATCATGTACCATAAGATATTCCAAATGTATATACCATAACATCAATGATGAGTATCTAATCATGTACCATGTATCTATACCATATCATCAATGATATCCAAGAATGTGCCTCAAGCCAATATCACAAATATGTTCCTCTAACAATGAACCATAACAACCATACACACTGTACCAAGGATATGTCTCAAGCAGGTATCAGTGACACCAAACCATGGATCTCAACCATATGCAACCGCATACCAAAAGAGCCTCCAAGACACGCCTCAAACATGTGGCATACCATCCATGATACAAGTATTAACTAAACATATAAAATAGATACCTTTGCTCATGAAGAAGATATGAATCATATCATCACAGACCTACAAACCAACCTGTGCAAATCATCTTCAACAGACAAGACATGATTTCTTCTTCAATGGATTTTCACAGATCCACAACATGTCCTCACTGCAACTCAGAGATGTCCACACCTTCCTTCACTGTAACTCAGAGATGTTCACACATTCCTTCACTATAACTCACAGATGTTCACACCTTCCTTCACTGTAACTTGCGTATGACCTCAAAAAGTTAGCTTCTCTTCAAATTTCCTTCGCTACCTTAGACTATACTTCTTCACACTTCACTACCTCAGATATACCACGTAAATGTTTACCAAAAACACTTGAAATATAGATAATCATTGAATTGTGTGTCTATTTATGAAGGAATTCTTGTGGTGTATGTACACTTTTTCAAGCTAACTTATTTCCTTACTTTAGGTATTTATTGTTACAATCACTTCACCCTTTGACCAAGACTTGTAACTATTTAGGGAATCCATAACCAATCTTCGGGGCTTCCATCTTCATGACCTCATAACTCCTCAACCACAAGGAACCACGTGGCATACCACCTATCACTGAAAAAGAGATGACGTGAGCTATCCATCCATGAGTGATTTAGCTTCATTCACATCGTCCTTCATGACATTTTTCTACAATCAACTTTGGGTTCCATAACCACACCTATGGGGATTCTTGTATACTTCTTCAAATCATATTTCCGTGAGGCCATGCTTAGAGCTACACCATAAGGGGACCACTTTGGAGATGATTAGGATTTTATGAGTAGAACGAAATGAATACAGATTATTAACACAAAATAACAGAGATACAGTAAAACTGGTTTTCTATTCAATAATGAAATAAGCTAAAACTGTAAAATGCAGTGGAAACAAGCTTGCTGGAATGGTGGTGGCTTATCTCTGAGAAGAGATGTGACGAAGATGCTCATTCACAAGAAGATGATTACAATGAGGCTCTGAAGGCATTTTTACAATAAACAGGAATTCCAAAAACCCTAGACATCCAAAAACCTAACCCTAGGAGAAGAAGCGCCAAAAGTCATGTGAGCCTCGTTTGGGTAAGTTAGTACATTAACTTCCCGGGGTCGTAACTTTTGCATACGATCTTCGTTTTATGCGTATGATAGCCCGTTGGAAAGGTATCATAGAGGAGATTCATTTTGGGGCCTCAATGATTCTATAGGATATCATTGAGAAGCTTGATCCTGAAAAACCTTCATTTAGGCCCTCAAAATGGCCCTGAAAGTAAAAACTGCTAAAAATAGTAAATTGCCAAAATTGCCAGAAAATTGTTTTGAGCCAGTTGGAAAAGGTGGGTAACCATCGATATCCATATGGATCAATCCTCCCTCCTTAGGAATAAATTTTCTCCATTGTGTTGAGTTCCCGCATCATATGAGGAAATTTCTGCTGAATTTGGCCCCGGGTGAGCCACTTGCCTTGGTGCAAGAGCTGCCCTACTTTGACGACTCGATAAAGTTGGATCCTTTGCTATCGAGTTAACTTGATCTATGTGTCCACAATATGATCATTGGATGCATGTTGGATGCATTCGAGGTTGAGCTCTATTGGTGTCAGTTGTTCTGCTACATCTGAGGTGTCCAATAATGGTGGGAAATAAGGGCGAAGGAGATCCACGTTGAACACTGGGTGTAGGCCAAGGAAAGGAGGAATGTTGAGCTCAAAATAATTATCCCCCATGGCCTTGGTGATGGTGTAAAACCCATAACAGAGTGGGTGAATATTCCTATGGGGTCCTATACGGTGTTCTTTCTGCAAGTGCAACCAAACTTTGTCGCCCACCTGAAAATTATGTGGCACTCGATGTTGATCATGGCGTTGTTTGTACTTGTCATTGGAATTCTGTAGGATATCTTGAACCTGTTGGTGGATGTGCTGGATCCTCTCAATGAACTAGGTGGCTTTGTTAGCTTCATTTGGAATAGGAGATGATTCGGTCAAGTTGACTACAAGGGGAAGTGCAACATCGATGGGACCTAATGGTTGGAATCCCAACCCCACCTGAAAGGGGTTGTGGCCAGTTGAGCTATGCAGGGCTCGGTTGTAGCTATGTTGGACATAAGGAAGTCTCTCATCCCATGTGTGAGTGTTCTTTGAATTATACATGCGAAGGATATGCACAACCATTAAATTTATGAACTCGGTTTGGCCATCTGTTTGGGGGTGGAAGGGCATGATTTGGTTAGCTTGGTGTCCAGCAGTGACCAGAGGCTTGACCAGAATGTGATGAGAAATCAACTATCCCTATCTGAGAAAATGGTTTTTGGGAGTCCAAAATGTACCCAGACCCATTCAAAGAAGATCTTGGCAGTGGCCTCTACTGTGATGATCTTCTTACAGGCAACCAGAATCACCATCTTAGAAAAGAGGTCAACAACCACAAAAACCCAGTCATTTCCCCGCTTGGTGGATGGGAGGCCTGACATGTATTCCATTGAGATGGATTCCCATGGTCTATTAGGAGTAGGAAGAGGGGTGTACATGCCATGTTTCTTAGTGGTTGGTTTGGAAATAGCACAAGCAGTGCAAGACCTGATATACTTGCTGACCTCCTATCGAAGTTTCGACCAGTAGAATATTTCTGTAGAATCACCACCATCTTTTTGACGTCGAAGTGTCCTACCACCCGACTATAGTGGGCTTCCCAGATCAGCTTCACTCGCTCACTTGATGGAACATAGATATGGCCCATACGACACAACAACCCATCCTGAAGATAGAAATTATTGACAACTATGTTTGCACCCAACATTTGGTAGGTGGTGGCGAAGTCCGGGTCTGTCTCATAGAGTTGGGGCCATATAGAGGTCTCATAGATGCAATAGTGTAGCACCATGGTGAGTGTCACGACTGGTGGTCTCCTAAGGCGATCAATGATATGATTGGTGCTTCCTGTTTTATACTTGATGTTGAGGTGGAATTTCTACAAATATGTGGACCACTTTTGATGGCGGTCATTCTATAATTTTCCTTGTGTCTGCATAAACTACAGTGGATTATGATCAGTTTGGATGACTATCTCCTTCCCAAGAATGTAATGTCTCCATTGGCAGCAGGATTGCATAATGGAGTACATTTATTTGTCATAAGTAGGGTACTTACAGACAACATCGGATAGTGTCTCACTATGATAGGCCACGGGGTGACCGTGCTGAGTGAGAATGATGCCCACAACATAGTTTGAAGAATTTGTCTCAATATCAAAGGGATGTTGCAGGTTTGGTAGTGAAAGTACTGGGGATGAGCACAAGTGCTGCTTCAAATCATCAAACGTTTGTTGTTGGGACCGACCCCATGCAAATTTTTCCTTACCACCACCCCTGGTGATTTGGCTGAGGGCCTATGCAATACGAGAGAATCCCAACACAAACCTGTGGTAGAAATTGGCAAGGCCCAAGAAGCTCCGAATCTCAGTGAGTGTGGTTGGGGATGGCTAGTCACGGATGACTTGGATCTTGAATGGATCCATATGTAGACCATGCTTATCAATTATGTAGCCCAGGTAATGGACCCTGTCCATGTTGAAGGAGGATTTTTCCAAGTTGGTGTATAGCTTGGGCTATCGCAGGGTGTGCAGAACCTGCTGAATATGCTGCAAGTGTTCGTTCCAAGTATTGATGTAAATGAGAATGTCATCTAGATACACCACTGCAAAATTATTGGTGAATGGTCATAGGATATCGTCCATCATCGTCATGAAAGTGGTTGGAGCATTTTTCAAACCAAAGGGCATGACCAACCATTCAAAAAGGCCTTCCTTTGACTTGAACGTAGTTTTCCATTCATCTGTTTGTTCTATCGAGACCTAGTGGTATCCAGAATTCAAATCAATATTACTGAAGTATTTAGCCCTCGCTAGTTGATCAAGGAGGTCGTCAATTCGAGGAATCGGGTACCAATTTCTTACTGTGATTTTATTTAGAGCCCGATGATTAATGCAGAGTCACCAGGTTCCATCTTTCTTCTGTATCGGCATGATTGGGCTCCCACAAGGTGATCAACTAGGTCGGATGTGCCCCTTGTGGACCAGTTCTTGTATTTTTTGCTTGATCTCCTCATTCTCTAACAGAGAGTGACGATAGACTAGTCCATTGGGAAACGGTGCACCAGGGGTTAGATCGATGGGGTGCTTGACCTGACAGTGCATAGGTACCCCGGTAGGTGAGGAAAATATATCTGAGTATTMTTCCACAACCTTATATACTTTCTTTTGTTTTGTGGGGAGGTCGGCCCCAGAGACACTGAATGTGGCTGTGATCTTTCACTTATTCTGAGAGAGAATCATGAAGAAGAAAAAATTCCCCATCTGAGAGATGACCTTCCTGCATTTATTAGCAAAKATCAAGGAAATAACATTAGGTGGGACTACGTCAAGTATCCTGTACAATTTCCTGTTCAAAGTAATAATAGCACTATGAGGCCTAGACACATATACAACATGACATTTCCATAAATAAGGTTGGCCCAAAATAACATCACAAACTTCGAGAGGAGAAACATCACACAATACCTCATCTTTGAAGGGATTGATGTCATATGATAGTCGACTCTATTGGCTGATGCGGAGATTGCTTCCTTGGCAGAGCCATCCAATGGTGTAAGGTTGTGGGTAGGGCCAACTACTTGATGACCTATACAGAGATGAGGTTCTTCTGGCTATCACTATCAATGATGAAGTGCAACGGGGTGCCTTTTACCCACATTTGCGAATGGAAGAGGCGCTCTCCTTCTTCTGGCTCATCTAGTTCACCAGGCTGGAGCTTGGTGGTAACAACGGTGGCACTAGGTTCTGCGTCAATGATCCATATTCCCCTTTCTGGTTCTGGATTAGATTCAGACTCCACATCTGATTCATAGGATTTCACTTCAGCCACCAATGACTGCTTTGAGTGACAATCAATAGTGTTATGCCAAGGGATCTTATGGAAGTCGCACCACTTCCCGGTATCTTTCTTTGTATTTCCAGTGTCCTTCTTTGCTTGTGGCTTGGAATGGTTGTCCTAATACTATCCATATTTTCTCTATCCTTTGTTCTGTGGGTTGGGGTTTCCCTTTCTTGGATTTTCTTGTTAGGGGTTCCCATGCCCAAATTGTCGCGTCTTTTGTTTGAGCTTCTGCTCGATTTTGACAGCATATAGGTAGGTCGTGCCCAAGGATGAGATGTCTAGAAATTACATTTCAGTATGGATGTATCTATGCATAGCACCGCGATACTTGAGCACCAGATGTCGCTCTGAATCTTTGATACCCATATTGGTGCACAAGGTATGGAAGATATTTGTGAAATTTGGCACTGCTTGGTCTCTTTCTTGCTGTAGTGTGGTCCATTTGGTATATAAGTTGTCATAACTTCCAACAGGGTAGTATTGTTCCTTAATAGCATCCCTGAAGGAATCCCAAGTGGATGTGACTGTAAAAAATGAGGGTTCCTCTGTTTCCTTTTTCTCACAGAATGTTTCCCACCAATCTTTGACATTGGGGATGACTTTGAGGAGTGCAAAAGTAATCTTTTCTCTATTCGAGAAATTATGGACAGAAAAATACCCTTCTAGTAGATTCAACCACTTGTCTACAACATATGCATCTATCTAACCTTCAAATATAGGAATATCAAAGTTTATTTGTACCTTGAAGGGAGTGGCGCCTCCGCTCGAAGAAGATGCATCGCCTATTGGTAGCCACCAAAGGATTTGCGCGAAACTATCCATCATCTTGTTCCTCTGTTGTGTGAGGGATTC
>JASDQU010243925.1:5669-29708 GCA_032191745.1 Picea mariana
CCCATGGCATTTTAGGAATTGACCAACGCCCAGTTTCACTATGGAGCTCGTGAGAATTTGTTCTTATCTTAGCAATGCTTATTCTTTTATTTACACTTGGCGAAACAGATAGATCATTTTGATCTTCTAGATTAAGGTTGATTACATCTTTATAATACCTTAATTTAATTTTTTCCTCTAACTCTTTATCACACCACATTTTCTCCTTAAATTTTGATTTGACATTTTTTTAATAGTATCTTTATTCTGCAAAATGGTTTCTTCCATGATTCCTCAATAGTTTAGCCAATATAAGGCATCTTTATGCCATCCTCTCTTGATTCGATGGTGGTTACGACTTGATTTTGAAGCAATTTTAGGTAGCTTCTTTTCTTCCATGTTGTTTAACTTGTTCCTATACATTAGGTATCTATTCATTTCCATTCTATCAATGGGGGAGATGCTTGTTTATAAGAGAAGGATGGGATAGGGTGTATTTCCTTTAATTTTGATATTATAGGTTATAAAATTATTTTGTATTTTCTCTATCTTTCTCCAGGATTCACGAGAGATACTACAACCCCAGACTTCACATCCATAAAGAATAACAGGTGTAACAAGAGTCTCAAAGAGGAGTTTATTATTATCCCAACTCCAAAGATCAGTTGATTTACAATTGTTTTCAAGCCCATAATAAGCTTTCCATCCTCCAATAATCTTTTTTTCAATGCTATAATTCCAATTGAGCTTATGGTGAATATCAATTCCAAGATAATTGTATTAAGTCACTTCCTCCAAGATGTTGTTGTCATATACAAATGTATTGTAAGGGATCTTATTGGATTTAATAATCATGACCTTAGTCTTATTAGTAATAACAGTCATACCCATATTAGAGAAAAAAGTCTTAAGGATTCTTAGTTGGTTTTCAAGATCATGTGGACTTGTTTCCATAAGAACGATATCATCAGCATAAAGAAGAATATTTATTACTATACAAGTGAGAGTATGACCAACACAACCTTATTTTTCAAAGCATTCTTCTAACTTGTCAATGTATATGCCAAAAAGGGTAGGGGACAAGGGACAACCTTATTTGACTCGAATATTGTAGTTAATCTTTTTTGAACATCCCTCGGTGTTTTTAAACATAGCAATAAATTTCTCATACATCCTTATTGAAGCAACCCTCAACTCGAGAGGCACGTTTATCTCTTCCAACCTATTCCAAATGTTTTTTCCTAGGAACCATGTCAAAAGCTTTTCTAAAGTCAACAAAATAACAAAAAAAATTGGCTTTAGTATTGCGTAACTCCTCTGCAATGATCCTAAAGGTAACAGGATAGTCCACAGTTGAATGATATCTCGTAAGCCTAGCCTAGCCTTTAGCTCTTTTACCGTGACTTTCTAGCCAAAGGCTAATCTTCTTTTCCAAGATATTTCAATAAATCTTGGGTAAAATTGGGCTAATCATAATGGTTCTATAATTAGAGGGAATGTTTCTATCCTCATTTTTAAAAATAGGAAAAATAAGGCTTTGCGTCTAGGGTTTATGGAATCCCTTCTTGACTGCTAAATTAGAGAGCTTGTGTATGTGAGCGATAAGGATTGGCCCTCTGATTTTAAAAATTTCAGCTTGGTAGCCTTTAATGTCCTTAGATTTTGATTTTGCAAGTTGCTTAACCCTGAACTCTATGTCATTTAAAGAAACAACTTCTTTCTTTGTAGGGACAATAGGAATGGTGTCCATGGCATTAGGGAACTCATAAAGACTTTTAAGGTAGGAATTCCAATCCCTTAAGGGAATCCTATTATTTTATTTAGTATTGCAATTTAGAATTTGGCTCCAGAACTTCTTAGGATCTAACTTGTATAGTTGTGAAAGTTGTTCTTGCATTTTATTGATATAGTATCTTTTTTTCCTTTTAATTAGGGCTTTGTACGTATTTATCTTATCAAGTGTTAAGGACTCATTAGAAGCATCTGTAATGGATTTCCTAGAAATTTTACGTTCTTTATCATACCAAGGGTTGGTCGTTCTATTATTCTTTTTATAGGAAACCTCGAAAGAAAACTTGTTAATAGAAGTGGAAAGGGTAGTTGTAAAATTATGATAGAGTTCTTCAATGTTGTTCTTATAACTTAGGAGGTTTAATTTACTATTTAAATCCTTTAAGAAAATGTCAACTTTACTTTTGTGAAAGGGAAAATTCATTTCATTATCATAATTCTCTTCAATGGTGCTCCTATGCATGGAAAATTTTGGAGTTAGGGTTAAAGGTTTATGATGAGAGTCAGGCTCATGTTCATTTAAAAGGTCAAAAGATGTCATTTGGTTGGAAACAGGGATATCAGATATCACATAATCTACAACACTACTACCTAGCCCATGAATACAAGTCATCTTGTTGGAGTTTGGCCACTTCATTACTCCATTGCAAATTATTAGGTCTTGAGAGCTGCAGATCTTGACCAAATTAGTACCAAACAAATTATCAATTAGGTCTTCAAAGCTTCTTTTGTAGCTATTAGATCAAACAAGGTACACATATAGCCATAAAGGATTATGGTTGGAGTCATTACTTAAAAGAGTAGATTGTTTAGTTTTAGTACTAACATTAAAGTCTCCTAGAAGGGGGATATTATCTTCATTTTTCAAATTATAAATATCTTGTTCTAAATTATTATAGGGACAATTTTTATCTAGATTATTTTTCTTATAAAAAGTAGAATTAATAGGTGCAAAATAAAAAAATTGCTATATACATCTTCTTAGCATTGGTGTCTGAAATTTCTATCCAAATGTATTGATTAAGAGGGTCAATATTATGAAGTTGAATGTGAGGAGAAATGCTCTTTATAATATAACAATCTATGTCTCCTATCCCTCTACGGTGAGATATTTTGTTCCATGCCGACCAAAAGACAAATCCTTCCATGTTAGGGACTTTCGACTCCTTATGCTCCCAAGTTTCAACTAGAAAGATAATATCAATATCACTTGGGATCCAACTTATCATAGGACCTTTGCACCATGGAAAGCCATGACAATTTCAAAAAAGGATCCCGAGTGTCCCAGATTCCTATTTATTATTATCCTTCTGGTCTCTCTCCCTAACAGTAGCTTTTTGATTTCTAATTATTTCCCATTTTCCTTCTTTCCTGGCTTCTTTTACCTTTTGAACTTCCTTCCTTAATTCAGCTTGGTCTTTGGGAATGAGGTCTTCATTTATAAATATTCTTGACCCTTTTAAGCTTGGAGATTTACTAAGTATGTTATATTTATGGTCATTACAACTTACTTTGACACAAATAAACCTATATTTATGATCAATTATTTTTCCTAACCTCTTTCCTTCTATGATGTAAGTTGTATCAATTTGTGATTTTTTTTTTTAATTATTCTTTTACTATTGTTAGCGTATCCTCCTCTTGTTGTTATTTTATACCTAAAATTATGAGGTTCAAGGCTCTTTTGTTACACTCATGGTCAAGTTTAATTAGCTTATTCATTTCCTCTTTGATGGGTTTGATATCCAATTTGTTTTCCATATTACCGAGCATCAAATTGTTGGTTAGTTTTTCTTCTAGGACTTTAATGTTATCTCTCAAGTTGTGATTTTCTTCAACCCTTCCTTGTATTGTTTGTTTATGTTTTTCCATTTCTTGAATTCTATCCTTCATTGTTTTCAAATCACTCTCGAACCCTAAGAATCTATCCTCTATTTGAGTTTGAATTGTATCTTTAATTTTTTATTAATCATTGCCTCTAACTCTATTTGGAGTTTTAAGTCTCTTTCTTCACTCCTTTTTTCTAATGTTTATAACTCTATTTGGATTTTGGCATCTCTCTCTTCCCTTATTTTTTCTACTGATTTCATATAATGGTAAACAATTTCTAGGGTGATTTTGGGGGGCCTCCCCTTGTTAGGATGAGTTTTTGGAATAGGTGGTGAAGAGCTCATATTGAAAAGAAGAGAAAAAATATGTAACTATTATTATTATGGATTGACTTTGTCTCTCAAATCAACTTTTACTGATGAAACTTAAAATAAATAATAAATAAAATATACATTAGTATTTTAATTAGTAAGATGCATTAATGTATTACTTTAATGGAATATTCTATATAATGTATTAATACTTTAATAATGTACTATTAACATTATTTAAGTTAATGTATTAATTTTTTATTAATGTATTGGTTTGTTAATATATAAATTAATTAATATCTTACATTATTAATATATAAATTAATTAATACTTTGTACATTATGTATTAATGTTAATTAATATTTTATTTTATACATTATATTTTTAACACTTGTTATCTATTATTACTTTATTAATGTATTAGTACATTAATTTATACATTACATTATATATTAATGTAAATTAATATTTTAATTTATACATTTTTATGATATATTAGATTAATGTAATATATTAACATATTAATAGATCATTAATTTATATACATTAATATAATATATTTATGTATTAAATTAATATAATAATATTATTATTATATATTATTACATAAATGTAATATTTAATTAATGCATTGATTATGTCTTAATATATTAATGATAGTCTAAAAACGTCAATTAACAACAACCACTTTATAAAAATGGTCGATATAAGTTTTTCATCTTTCCAAAATATAAATATTTATTAAAAAAACAATTAATATATGATAAAAACATATTAAATGAATGCTATACACACAGTAAATTTGACTTTTCACTTTTCATGTAAATAATTTACCCAAATATTATATATCTATAGTAGATTTACTCTATATAAAACCGTTTGAAACATTTTACATAATATTTTTAAACAATTTAAATAACAATTAAAACTATTTATATAATAATTTTAAATAGAATTAAAATTTTCATAATAAACAATATAATTTTATTATTTACCTATACAATAATCCATTCTCTTTTCTTAAATAGAGTAATCTATTTTCTTTATATCCACTTAAAAAAATATCACCAATCCGTCCTCAAGGTTAAAGGGAGCGGATAGCAACGACTTTGAGGTATTCAGAGATTGTTGAAGTAACAAAATGATTGTTGAAATAACAAAAACAAAGGAAAGTAAAAAGAGGAAATGGCGTCTCTCAAAAGATTAACTCGCGTACATTATAGATCGACTATGAATGCCATCTAAATTGTGGGCTGCCACACATCGCCACAAAAATGCTCAACGGTTTACAGCTCTGGATTCAGAAATTTGGAAACTTCCTCTTACAGAGATCAGCGCGGGGGCCACTGACACTAACAGTCATTTATTAATTAAACTTGAAGTGGAGAGGAATTAACTATTACAAAAAGAAGTTACTTGGAAACAGAGATGCAGAATCAAGCTCGGTGACCACAACACCAAATATTTTCATAAACTTGCCAGCTTTAGCAAAAGCAAAAATTATATTTGGGAGATCACTGTTGAGGATGGAACTCTCCACAAAGGTCAACAAGCTTTAAAATCGGCAGCAGTTAATCATTTCCAGCCATTTTTTGAATAAAATACAACTGTGAATTTGCAGTCAATTGACAGTTTCGGGGGAAGAGAAACTTATTCTAGACAGTCCTTGTACACTACAGGAGATTTCATTTGCTCTTAAATCCTTCACCAAAGACAAAAGTCCAGGTCCAGATGGTTGGATGGTGGAATTCTATCTGCATTTTTTTTAATTGGTAGGTCTGGACCTCCTGGAACTTGTGGAGAACACTAGACTTAGTGGAAAGCTGATTGGTGCTATAAACTCAACCTTTCTCACTCTTATTCCTAAATCTGCCACTCCCTCTTCCTTTGGCCATAATCGGCGTATTGCACTCTGCAATCTTTGTTACAAACTCATTTCCAAAATAGTTGATGCCATTGGCACTGCCCAAGTGTGTCTTCAGAACATCAGATCAAAGAATTTCAGTGCACTTATTCTCAATTTGGATCTTAAAAAGGCTTTCGACTGCATTGATTGGGATTTCCTCGGATTGATTCTTGCTCAGACGGGTTTCAGCTATCAAATGATCAAGTGGATCTTGGGCTGTGTGGTCAGTGCAAATATTGCTATTTTGATCAATGGTGTATCATCCTCCTCCTTTCATATTGGCAGAGTATTGAGGCAGGGTTGTCCCTTCTCCCGTCTTCTTTTTCATCTTAGCAATGGAAGCTTTGAGCCTCCTTCTAGAAAATAGACAAGATGAAGGTAAGATCATTGGAATAAAAGTTTTCAGGACCATCATGATCCTTCATCTTCTTTTTGTTGACGATGTCTTGATCATGACTACCAATACTCTACATGAATGGCTAGAAATAAAAGAGATCTTAACTATTTTCTATAGCGCCACAGCCTCCTTGACTGTCAACTTATAGGACAAATCCACCTTTCACTTCCCAAACTTACAACAACACATCTTGGATCAAATAAAAGGTATCTTCCCCTATACTTACACTCCACTTTCATTAGGGCTGAAATACCTGGGCTATCTTTTGAAAACGGATTCCTATAAGCCATCATATTGGAACCGGCTCCTTGATAAAGTGGAAAAAAGAAACAAGCGCTGGTGTTAGAGGTGGCTCTCTCTTGGAGGTCGGTTCACCCTTATCAAATTCGTCCTCGAAGGACAGGCCGTGTACTGGATGGCCCATGTTGCCATTACTGGCTCGGTGCTTACAAATCTCTGCAAATTAATTTTTAGCTTCCTTTGGTCAGGTTGTTCTGATCATCATCGACAACATCTTTCCAATTTGCAAAATCTGTCAGAACAAAAATAAAAGGGAGGTTGGGGGATTCGAAACCTATTTCATTTTAGCCAAGCTCTCCCGACCAATTCACTTTGGCGTGCTCTCATCTTTCCAGGCATTTGGCATTCTGTGATTCTAGATAAATACCTCTGCAACTATTCAGTTAGAAGTTGGCTCACTTCGAAGGTGGCCACCACCAGATCGACATCCTTCTTCTGCAGAAATCTCAAAAGAACTAAGCCTTTGATCACTCGATGGCTCAGCTAGCTCCCAGGCTCGGGACACACAATCGAACTTGGTCGATATCGTATCCTCGGATTGACTGACGCTGACTCTTTATCTCCACAACTAACAAAGAAACTTCACTCTAAAAATGTTTGGTATTTATACCAAATTCGTGAAGTTTCCAGATCGCCACACCTCACAGATTCCTGGATCACAAGCACAACTCTCGGCCTCCACTCATAGTACTGGTGCGAATGGAAAAACTTATGTTCAAAGCTCATGGAAATGAGAATCTGCCTCATAGATTCAGAATATATTCCACAGTGGACGGGGGGCGATCGTTCAGGATTAATTAGTGTTCAAAATGTGTGCTGCAATCGGTAATTCACTTTGGCACACAAATATTAAAGGTTGGCGATTTCAGATATGGAGTTGGCATACCCCGCCAAAAATCAATTTTTTTACTTGGTCGATGACTGCTTACAAACTCAACACCTGGGACTCTCTTAGAAAAAAGGGTTGGTCGGGTCCAAACTTTTGTCACCTCTGCCAAAACGACTCAGAAACTACAGATTATCTTTTTATCAAGTGCAGATTCACCAGGCGGGTTTGGGAAAAATTGGCATTGTTTTTAAACTTTCAAATTAATTGGGATGGGAACATTCTCCAAAACTGTTTTCAAATTTGACACAAAGGGAACACAATCTCATTCAATTGTCATCCCTCATTCGCTGGAGTATTTGGCTAGAAAGGAACAAATCGATTTTTGATAATGGGATCACATCCAGCAATGTTGCTTCTTACAAAGCCTTTGGCATTTATATCTCTTTGCTCAATGTTCTTTGCAAGTTCCAGTTCTAGAAAAAAAATATATAGGTTGTTTTGATGGAGCAACCCTCTCCAATGGGTCTTAGAGTGGAGTTGGAGGGCTGATCAAATTTGCACAAAACTCTTATTATAAATGGACTCTCAACTGTGGCCCAGGCACCAATACCAGGGCATAAATTTTGGGTGCTTGGGCCACATTATTCTTGGCTTCCAGACTTCACTTTGAAGTCCTCCAGGTTCTTGGGGATTCTATAATTATTATTGAGTGGTTGAATAGCACGGGAGACCTTCAAGCTATCTCCCTCTTGGCCTCGAAGGAAAGAATTAAACTGCTTTTGCCCACCTTTAAAAAGCTCAGTTTCAAACATATATATCACAAGCACAACAAAACTACTTATCATCTATCAAAGATAGTGCTTCAGAAAAAAGTGGGAATCCTAACCTACAACTGTTGGATAGATGGACATGAGCGTCCCCACTCTTCCAAACACTATTTTAAGATCAGCTTATTTTTCTCCTTCTTCACCAGCTCTCATCTTTTTGAAAGTTATTCGACTTATTTTCAGATCACTAGATTATCTTACTACTTGCTGTTTTATTGAAAAACTGATACAGTCATCAAGATATATCTCTCTATTTATTATCTCTTACAGACTTCTTAAAGCTGCTAATGTAACTCACTGTTTTGAAAACAAAATTATATTAATATATAATTTGAGAAATTTTCCAATTGAAAAAACAATGCACTTATTAATTGTAACTCCCTTACACTATAGATCGACTATGAATTCCATCGAACACCGCACTTATTAATTGTACCGAGAGCAGACCTCTCTCGTAGGGATAAAAATAGGAAAATGAAGAATTTCACTCCCGTTCGTTCGACGAACCAACGGTCCTACCTTTGTTAGAGAATATAACTTTGCTAATTACTAATGAAATGACAGTCTTGCTACATTGGTTCCATTAATCAAGTGCTCTTTAAAAATAATATGTAGTATTTTTGCGTCATATGACTGATCCGTCTTCCCAGACGAAATGGACTTTTAATGTATTCAGAGATTTTTGAAAAATTAAAAAGAAAAGAAAGTAAACTCTGGAATTGGCATCACAAAAATTAAATCTGGCAGTCTGTCACACACTATATATCAACTGTGAATGCCATCCAACAATACTACGCACATATTCATAAATTTTCATAGAACAAGAACAAGGTAGGTCAGACCTGCATTGATTATCATATTTTTTTTATTGAATAGAAAACACATATTCAATAATTTTTCATTTAATGGCAAATACATATTCAATAAGTGCACGCAAATTTTCCTATAAGGTACAACATTGATCCCTCATATATTTAATGTAGGACAACCATGACTTTGGAAATTAGGAGGTGGTTTTCACTATAGTAATAACTTGAATAGAAAGACATATCTTTCTGGTTGCGAAAATAGTACTTCCTGCGATGTTCCTCTCACTGTTTTAAATGTCAACACATTTCCACAATCATACATCCATCCTCCCACCTATAATCACAGGAAGCCCCAATCCGATAACATTAGTCACTGAGATGACGTAATTAATGATCCATCACATCATTTATGGGTGAAAATGGTAACTGTTTTTGCTGGAACCAAACCCGGTATAGAGGATGACTTTAACATCAGATCGATCATAATATTGCATGTCAATATTGTATATCTATGTAAGTGTGTTGATCATAAGAAGCTGCAGATTGATGGATGTACATTTGGAAATAATGGAGTAAGCGCCACTTGTAAGCACCAGTTACAAGCTTAAGTTGTGAGAGTTAGTTGTAAAGTTGTGAGAGTCAGTTGTAGGCGTGTTAAGAGTCAGTGCATAGTTGAGAGTCTAGTTGTTTTTGGTTTGCATGTAACCGACTCGATAGGATCTTTTCCTATATAAGGATGTAGTCTGTCTTCATTAAATTAATATAGAAGTGAGCATAGCCTCACCGTGTTGTTTGTTTCGCATATTTTATCTTGGTATCATAGCCACGGGGAGAGAGCATAGATAGCTTGAGAAAGGTTGGATAGGATTCGTGAGAAATCCAGCGACCAGTTTATAAGAGTCAAGAGGGCGAGCTTTGCTAAATCCGCGAGCTTGGGAGGAGGGGCGTGAGGAAATCCGTCTAGTGCATTCCTCTCTTTACTGAAATTGCGTGGAAGAGGCTGGATAAGAAGAGCCACGTGGGTTCGCGTTGCATGGAAGAGGAGGTTACAGTCAGCGTGAAGACTGTTGCGTGAGTTTTTGAGATTCAGTGAAAATGGGTCTGTTGCATTTGTGAAAAAGCGTGAGATGCAGAAAGCGTGTGGTGTTTGAAGATGTGGAGTTTTTGCCGATTGTGGGCCAATCGTGAGCTTTGATGCATTTGTATGGATGGATCAATTTTGTTTCTTGTGCATGTGGAAAGCGTCGACCTCATAGAACGCTCTGCGTGAGTATATAAGAATTCGAGAAGCACGATCTGCGTGAGGTTAAAACATGAGGTTCTTTTTTGTTTGCATGCTTTTCAAGTTATAGCATGAAGCGTTTGATTATTTGAGAGAGGTATAAAGTTTTTTTTCAAAAAGAGAGAGATATTCACTTCATTATTAAAGTGGGTTCTTTAAAGTGGGTATTTAAAGTTTTAAGAATTTTTTATTATTTTATATATAAAGTGGATTATTTAAGAGAATACTATTTGTGAGATTTTGTGTGTGGCCATTTGTTTTATGGAAACAAAAATTTGGTGATTTGAGCATTCATAAATCTAGCATAGGAACCCAAAGAAGAAGGGTGTGTTGAGGTTATTTGCATAGCCGAGATTGAGATAAATCGATGGTATCCGAAGGTAGAGCGATAGAAAGTTGTATATCATTGGTGTTTCACTTGCAAAGAATATCTTGCAGCAATGGCGAATCCCTTGGCAGAGACTTGCCTCAACGAAACCAAATAGTTAGATGGATCAAATTTCATTAACTAGAAATTCAATATGCAAAAGCTCATGGAAGGCTATGGTGTTTGGAACATTGCAAAGGGAATTGAACTGAAACGTGATGCAGCTGCAGGTGTAATAGTAGCACAGATCTAAGATTGGGAGAAACGTGAAAACAAGACAAAGGTATTGTTGTGCATGTCTGTTAAAAATAACATAATTCCACATATTAGAGAAGCTACAACTTATGTTGCAACATGGACAACGCTTAAAGCATTGTATGAAACTAGCAACACAAATCGCATTTTGTTCCTAAAAACTAAATTGCTAGGCATTAAGATGGATGGAAATGAATCTGTTAGTTCATTTTTGGGTCGTATTAAAGAGGTTAAAGACAAGCTAGTAAATATAGGGGAAACTGTTTCCAACACTCATTTGGTCACTATTACCTTAAATGGTATGCTAGAAGATTATCATATGTTCATAATAGGTCTTGCAGCAAGGGAGAAACCTCCTACGTTTGAAGAACTGATAGGTATTTTGGTGCAAGAGGAAGAGAGGCGCGGGAATCTGAAGCCTCCGAGTAAAGATTTGGCACTGTGGTCGAATAATAGATCGATGAGAGGGAGATCAGGTGTAAGAGGCATAGGAGGCAGTTCATGGCAGAGAGGTGGTTCATGGCAGAGAGGCAGTTCATCATAGAGAAGACAACCTCCAAATCAAGGTATGCAATCTGATAGGAATGAGTGAAAGAGTTGTTTTTATTGTGGTCGACCTGGACATATTGCTAAAGAATGTCATAAGAAGAAAAGTGATGAGGCTATGAATAAACCTATAACACATTTAGGTCATTATGCAGAAAAATATTCAAATCAAGATCTTAGATTATTTATTGCTAGTGATGATATTGATGAACCCCCGAATTTTAACTCACGGGATCTTAGGCTGTTTGTGTCTAATGTTGCTTTATCTGCTGAAACGGATGATTCTAATGCCTGGTTTGTGGATTCTGGAGCATCAGTACATATGACTTGTAATAAAAATTGGTATGCTAATTTTAAAAAAACACAGAATGGTGCCAGCATGTATCTTGGAGATGACTGCACTCATCAGATCAAGGGATATGGATACATTCCTATGACATTGCCGAACGGTATTGTTCGTCACATTCGCAATGTGGTGTATGTGCCAGGAATAAAGAAAAATTTGATCTCTGTGTCCACCATTACAGATCAAAACTTGAAGGTTGAATTCTTCAAGAATTATTGCATAGTGAAGGATCTACTGGACCACTTCCAAACTGTTGCAATGGGAGTTAGAGCAGGAGACCTATACAAACTTGATGTTACCAGCAAATCACATCATGTACTGATTTCTACAGCTATGCCAATAGAGATTCTTTGGCATCAAAGATATGGACACATCAATCATATTGATTTATTGTTATTATAGAAAAAGAATATGGTTGAAGGACTTCCCATGTTAAATAATGAAAAGGTTGCTTGTGATGGATGTGCATTAGGAAAGATGCAAAGAGATGAATTTCCCTCTAATCCTGATAAGAAAAAGAGAGATGTGTTAGATCTTGTGCATACTGTTGTTTGTGGGTCTATGCAGACTAGGTCTTTAGGAGGTGCATTTTACTTTCTCTTATTTATTGATGATTGCACGAGATACACATGGGTTTACTTCCTTAGACGAAAAAGTGATGTTTTCGAGTACTTTAAGGAATTCAGAACCATGGTGGAAAAACAGACAGGAAAATCCATCAAAATCCTCCATTCAGATCAAGGGGGAGAGTATAAATCAGGGGACTTCAACAAATATTGCAAAGATAATGGAATAGTACAACAGTTTACAGTACCTCACACTCCACAGCAAAACAGAGTCACTAAAAGGAAAAACAGAACTCTGGTAGAGTGTGCACGTAGTATGATGAAAGATAAGAATCTCTCAAATGCATTTTGGGTTGAAGCCATAGCTACTACAATTTATTTAAAAAATAGAAGTCCAACAAGGTGTCTTGATAATGTTACTCCTTTTGAAGCCTTGAATAGTTCCAAACATCTAGTTCATAATTTGAAAGTATTTGGGTGTAAGGATTTTGCTCATATTCCAAAGGAGAATAAGAGGAAATTGGATGCTAAATCCATTAAATGTATTTTCATTGGGTACTATTCTGAATTTAAAGCATACAAATTGTTTGATCCTGCTACTCACAAAGTATTTGCAAGTAGAGATGTACTTTTCCATGAGAAGGAAGTAGGAAATCATGATGACAACAGTCATGAGAAATGGCAGATACTTTTTGATGAAGGAGTTAAAGAAGAGTAGTAGCAGTAGCAGCAGCATAAGCCCACATAGTAGCAGCCATCCCTGCAGCGACAACAACAACAACAACAACAAGGACTCAATGATATGGACAATTCAAGCAGTCACAGTTCACCTAGAAGTGAAGACAGATATTCACAAAGTGGAGAGGAAGATAATTAGTTGAGAAGATCTTCAAGACAGATTCAGCTTCCTGAGAGGTATAAAGACTATGCCCTAATGAGTAGCATTTCAAATGTCATAGAGCCCATGTGTTTTGATGAAGCTAATGAACATGATGAATGGAGAAATGCAATGGAGGAAGAATATGAATCTATAATGAAAAACAATACTTGGGAATTGACTAAATTGCCTAAACATAAGAAACCCATTGGATGCAAATGGATATACAAACCCAAGTTTACATCAGATGGTAGTATAGATAAGTATAAGGCTAGACTGGTGGCAAAGGCGTATTCACAAACAAAAGGTATTGATTATGATGAAACATTTGCACCAATAGCTAAATTGAATACTATCAGAATGTTAATTGCTTTAGCTACAAAGTACCATTGGAAGCTACACCAGTTAGATGTTAAATCTACATTTTTGAATTGTGAGTTAAAGGAAGAGGTTTACCTTACTCAACCTGAAGGGTTTGTTGAAAAGGAGCAAGAACACTTAGTGTGTAAGTTAAAGAAATCATTGCATGGACTAAAACATGCACCTAAGTCATGGTATGAAAATATGGACTCTTTCTTTCTTCAATAGGGTTTTATGAGGAGCAAAAGTGGTCCAAATCTGTATACCAAATTTGATGAACAGGGGTATATAGTATTGATATCATTATATGTTGATGATTTAATAACTACAGGAAATGCAGAGAAGTTAATTGATGAAATCAAGGAGCAGTTGTCAAAGGTATTTGAAATGAAAGATATTGGTGAGTTACATTACTGCCTTGGTCTTGAAGTTTGAAGAAATGTATGTCAAAATTTTGTTTGTCAGAGTAAGTATATCAGAGAAATACTTAAGAGATTTAAAATGGATCAGTGTAAGTCTTCTACTATTCCCATGCAACAAAATGTGAAACTTTCTTGTGATGATGGTTTGAAGGAGGTGAATGGAACTGTGTATAGACAGATGGTGGGTAGTCTGAATTATCTCACCACAGCCAGACCTGATATTTCATATTCTGTGAGTGTGTTAAGTCAGTTCATGGTGAAACCTAATGAAAGCCATTGGAATGCAGCAAAGGNCTTGATTATGGTATTAAATATACTGATGCATCTGATGTTGAGTTGACAAGTTATTCAGATTCTAATTGGGCTGACAATCTGGATGATCGAAGATCAACCACTGGATATGCATTCAGCATTGGGTCCGTGGTTGTTTCATGGAGCAGTAAAAAGAAGCCTTATGTATCTTTGTCTTCTACTGAAGCATAATATAAAGCCTTGTGTGCAACAACTTGTGAAGTTGTTTGGTTAAGAATACTTCTTCAATATGTTGGAGAAGAACGAAAGGAAACTATGATGATCAGATGTGATAATCAAAGTTCAATCAATATTGCGAAGAATCCATTTTTTCATGCAGGTACAAAGAATGTTGAAGCTCGGTATCATTTTGTTAGAGAAAAGTTGTAGTCAAATGAAATAACTCTTGTGTATTGTAATACTAGTGAAAATGTTGTTGATATTTTCACTAAGCCTCTTGGAAAGATTAAGTTTGAATTGTTTAGGGAGATGTTAGGTGTAGAAGTCAATCCATTCTCCATTAAGGGGGAGACTTGGAAATAATGGAGTAAGCGCCACTTGTAAGCACTAGTTATAAGCTTCAATTGTGAGAGTTAGTTGTAGGCCTGTTAAGACTCAGTTCATAGTTGAGAGTCTAGTTGTCTTTCGTTTGCATGTAACTGACTCGGTAGAGTCTTTTCCTATATAAGGATGTAATTCATCTTCATTGAATTAATATAGAAGTGAGCATAGCCTCACCGTGTTGTTTGTTTCACATATTTTATCTTGTACCATAATGTACCTATGTAGATCAAAAAAAGCTATAGATTGGGGATATATCAGAATGTAATCATAGGAATCTGCAGATGGATGTAGAAGATAAATCAAAATAGAAAATAATGAGTACACCCCAGGCTATCATGGAATAAGAAGTGAAACCTCTAAACCAATAACTGAATAAATAAATGTATTTTATTATTTAGGAAAAATATTAAAAAAATAGACTATTCTAGAACTTTGAAAGAATAGTGAAGTGATATTAATAGGCAAGGCTCAAACTCATTGCTAGATACACTTCCTGGAAGGTATAATAAGGCATGCCACATATCATATTTCTTAGGAACCCAAATGTGTATGCTTGCAAAACTAAAATATACCTTGGATTAGACAGAAAAAGTTTTCCACTTGATTAAAGTCGACAATCAAGTGTCTTTGTAATATATAAAGGAGACATAGTCATGTCATAGCAGTGAGATTTTTAGTTGACATATAATTTTAATTTATTGATGATGATGATTAGTTCACATTCATTAAGACCAAATTGGTCTATGTGACCTTAAGAGGGTAAGTGATTACTTGCGAGGCTTTAAAATTTTGTTTCTATGCTCGAAAAACATTAAGAGAAACTTTCCAAGATCACCATACTTTTAATGAGTGAAGAGGTTAGGAAGCTTGGTAGTGTCACAAATATTTTGAAAATGAGATCTGATATGGGTATAAGCTGGACAATCTAAGAGAAAGTGTTTTTTATCTTCAACATTTTTAGTGTCACAATGGTGACCCACTCTTTCAACCCATGGCATTTTAGGAATTGACCAACAGTTTCACTATGGAGCTCGTGAGAATTTGTTCTTATCTTCATAACGCTTTATTATTTCTTTACACTTGGCAAAACAAATAGATAATTTTGATCTTTTAGATTTGGTTTGACTGGATTCTTATAATAACTTAATTTTTTTTCCCTCTAACTCTTTATCACACCACATTTTCTCCTTAAATTTTGATTTGATGATTTTTTTGATAGTATCTTTATTCTACAAAATGGTGTCTTCCATGATTCCCCAATAGTTTATCCAAGACCCGAGATATTTATGCCATCCTTGCTTGAGTAGATGGGGGTTATGACTCGATTTTGAAGCAATTATAGGAAGCCTCGTCTTCCATGTTGTTTAATTTGTTCTTATACATTAGGTGTCTAGTCATAGCGAAGCTCTCAATGGGAGAGAGGCTTGTTTCTAAGAGGAGGATGGGATAGGGCATATTACCTTTAATTTTGGGATTATAGGTTATAAAATTATTTTGTATTTTCTCTATCTTTCTCCAGGATTCACGAGATATATTACATCCCTAGACTTCACATCCATAAAGAATAACATGTGTAACAAGAGTCTCAAAGAGGAGTTTATTCTTATCCCAACTCCAAAGATCAACTGATTTACAATTTTTTTCCAGCCCCAACACATAATAAGCTTTCCATCCCGCAATAATCATTTTCTCAATGCTATAATTCCAATTGAGCTTGTTGTGAATATCAATTCCAAGGTATTTGTATGAAGTCACTTCCTCCAAGTTTATGTTTTCATATACGAAGGTATCATAAGTGATCTTATTGGATTTAATAATGAAGACCTTAGTCTTATGAGTATTAACATTCATACCCATATTGGAGGAAAATTCTTAGAGGATTCATAGTTTTTTTTCAAGACCATGGGGAATCCTTGCCATAATAACGATATCATTAGCATAAAGAAGAAGAATGATGACTCTACCAGTGAGAGTAGGGCCTACACAACCTTCTTTCCAAGCAATCTTCTAACTTGTCAGTGTATATGCCAAAAAGTGTAGGGGACAAGGGACAACCTTGTTTGAGTCCAATATTGTAGCTAATCTCTTTTGACCAGTCCTCAGTGTTTTGAAAATTAGCAATAATGTACTCATACATCCTTATTGCAACAGTCCTCAACTCAAGAGACACTTTTATATCTTCCAACCTATTCCAAAGGTTTTTCCGAGGAACCATGTCAAAATCTTTTCTAAAGTCAACAAAACAGCAAAAAAGATTGGTTTTAGTGTTGTGTAACTCCTCTGCAATGATCCTAAAGATAACTAAATGGTCCACAAATGAATGATAACACGTCTTAGCCTTTAGCTCTTTTACCATGAATTTCTAGCCAAAGGATAATCCTCTTTTCCAAAATAATTCCTTAAAGCTTGGCCAAAATCGAGCTAATCATAATGGTCCTATAATTAGAGGCAATTTTTTTCTCCATTTTTAAAAATATGAATAACGAGGTTTTGCATCTAGGGTTTAGGGAAGCCCTGTTTGACTCCTAAATTGAACAACTTGTGTATGCGGGGGATACCCTAAATTGAACAACTTGTGTATGTGAGGGATACACATATGCCCTCCACTTTTAAAAGTTTCAACTTGGTAGCCTTCAATGTCCTTATCTTTCCCATTTGCAAGCGGCTTGACCCCGAAATCTATGTCATCTAAAGAAAAAACTTATTCCTTTGTAGGGACAATAGAAATTGTTTCCATGGCATTATGGAACTCGTAAAGACTTTTAAGGTAGGAATTTAAGTCCCTTAAGGGAATCCTATTACTGTGTTTAGTACTGCGGTTTAGAATTTGGCTCCAGAACTTTTTAGGATCCAACTTATATAGTTGTGAAAGTTGCTCTTTCCTTTTAATAATATAGTATATTTTCTTCCTTTTAATTAGGGCTTTGTACGTATTAATCTTATCAAGTTTTAAGGACTCATTAGAAGCATCCCTAATGGATTTCCTAGAAATTTTACATTCTTTATCATACCAAGGGTTGGTCATTCTATTATTCTTTTTATAGGACACATTGAAAGAGAACTTGTTAATAGAAGTGGAAAGGGTAGTTGTAAAATTATGATAGAGTTCTTCAATGTTGCCCTTATATGTTAGGAGACTTAATCTACTATTTAAATCCTTTAAGAAAATATCAAGTTTACTTTTGTCAAAACCCAAATTCCTTTGATTATCAGAATTCTCTTCAATGACAATGTTCATTATCTAGGACACTACTACCTAGCCCATGAATACAAGTCATCTTGTTGGAATTTGACCACTTCATTATTCCATTATAAATTATTAGGTCGAGTGCTCTAGAGCTTGACCAACTCTATACCAAACAAATTCTCCATTAGTTTTTCTAAGCTTATGTTGTAGCTATTAGATAAAACAAGGTCCTCATCTAGCCATAAATGATTATAGTTGAAATCAATACTTAAAAGAGTATCTTGTTTATTGGTAGTCCTAGCATTAAAGTCTCCTAGCAAGAGGATATTACCTTCTTTTTTCAAACTATAAATATATTTTTCTAAATTATTATAGGGACAATTGTTATCTAGATTATTTTTCTAATAAAAAATAAAATTAATAGATGCAAAATAACTAATTAAATATTTTTTAAAATAAAAAATCATAAATATAAATTTCGTAATTTTTAATTATATAATTTTTATACTGATAATTTGTGTAAAAAGAATAATAATTTTTTCTTATTAATAAATTCTATATACTAATTAGTTTTATATAAATCAATTGTTTAATTATTTTTTAATCATATAACATGTCTTTTTTCTTTACTTAACATAATTATATGATTTGATTTTTAGTGTTACGATTTTTATAATTTTATAAATAAAAGAATCATCTTTTCCTATTAACAAGTTTTATATGAATCAATTGTTTAATTTGTGTGGTCGTATAACATGTCTTTTTTGGTCATGTGTTTTCTGTTCTCACCTAAGATTACAAGTCCAAGGTCTCGAAGATAAATGACTTAAAGACAGACACAATGACAGACACAAGAGATGACTTCGAGCTATCGAAGTAGGCATGGAAATGATAGGTCCATGCCAAACCCTGATTATGAAAATACATTTCTACGGTAAATATCGTTGTCAATTCTAAAACACTGGTCTTCTTTCCTATCATAAAAACATTCTTCTGGCCAGTCCCCAAATTACTATTTTTTTAATTGTAAATACACTACAGTCTTCACCGTAACATTCAAAACTATACATGGGTACAAATATAACACAAATAAACTACAGTCAAATACCATTGTAAATTATCTAATTCTTCAAACACTGGAGGTTCAAATGCTTGAAGGCCTCAGTTCTGGAGCGAATAAATCGATGAAAAATTCTCTCACTTGTTTCTCTGAGGAAGTTTCCCAGAGATCCATCAACGCCAAGACGAGTTTCCTCACCTCTTGATACTTTTATTCAGCCAACGGGGATTTTAGAGGGCGATCCTTCCAGCGGGGGTTTCAAAGCATTTCCTGCAACGCGCATGGTAATGTGGCCAAGATTTCTTTGCCGGGAAAAGGACTGCCTGGATTTCGTAAAGGCATGATATTTGCGGGCTCCTCGTCTCACATCTCAGAAATATCCCAATTATCTCATATCCCACAATGTATGGCCTCTCTTCCGAGTGTGCGAGACACCTACTCCATTCACTAACAATAACAGAATACATTATTTCAATCAAATCAAATTTTCTGTTAAATTGAGTTCATATGATCTGGACTGTACCTCTTATGATATCTATCTCGCAAAAAGTGTAGTTATGAGTACTTCAATGCACATTTGAAATCATAACGAAAAAGTGTAGTTATGAGTATTTTAATGCACGTTTGAAATCATAACCAAAAAGTGAAGTGTAGTTATGAGTATTTCAATGCACATTTGAAATCATAACTAAAAAGTGTAGTTATAGTACTTCAATGCATATTTGAAATCATAACCAGTATAGAAATATTTAACTATGGTTCTACAAAGTTTTGAGAGGTATAAAATCCTTTAGGTGATTCTTCCCCAAAAAAAAATTATACAAACGGACACATCCCTCTCACAGATATCATTTTCTTCCTGAAACGTTTATAACTAAAACACAAAATTGGTTTCAAGCAGAAATAGAATGCAGGCCGTTTATAACTAAGACACAAAATTGGTTTCAAGCAGAAATAGGATGGAGGCCTGTCGAAAGCAAATTCGGCACATGCTGGTGAGTGTGGAGCTTTTTGAAGCCAGAAATGTGATAGTTAAGGCTGCAAGGGGCATAGACAATGTGTCTGTTCCATATTATCACAATCTATCTCTTCGATATTATCTGTCCACTCGCAATGGTGAGGGGAATAATAATATTTAAATGAATTCCAGGGAAGTGATGGGAACGCAAACCCTGAATGGAAATAAACTTTCCGCTTGGAACGCACTAAGTTCATGCTATTTGCGAATTGCTAAAGCAGTCTGTTAGGTTTCAACTGAGAGAGAAGAGTGTACCTAGTGTTAATTAGATAAATATGAAGAAAAATAACGGAAAACTTGTGGGGCATGAGTAGTTCTTCTTCTCATTATTAAATAAATGTTTTTAAAATAGATATTTAATAACTCTAGAAGTTTGATACATTTAAAACAAACAATTGGCTAACAACTTTCCATAAATAGAAAATGAACAAATCAGCTAATCACCCAAGGAACTAATCTATGCATTTATGCATAGTTGGTCAACACAAGAGATTATATGTTTTAATACTCCCCTTTAATCTAAAATGTTACATTCTTAAGAATTTACAATGCCTAAGTGTTGTCTCTCAAACTCAAAAAACAATTCTTCTTAATGGTTTTGTGAACATATCCGCTAATGATCTCTATATCCTCAAAAGTGAAGAGAAATGTCATCATTGTTGACAATCTCCTTAATGAAGTGATAGAAAGTGTGAATGTGTTTGTTTTTGAGGTGAAACACATGATTTTTGGAAAATGCAATTGCTGAAATGTTGTCATAAAAAATGGAAGTTGGCTCCTTCTCCAAATGTGCAAGATCTCTCAAGAGTCTTCTTAGCCATACTGCATGGCATGATGTTGTAGTAGTTCCTACATATTCTACTTCTACAAAAGATATTGAGATTATGGCTTCTTAGAATCCCATGAGATCAATTCTGTGCCTAAATGAAAAATATGTCCTTATGTGTTTTTCCTATCATCAATGCTACCAACAAAGTCTTTTAGAATTAATTCTTACTTTAGAATCAGTTTTGGCTTGTTAGATCTACTTAGATCATATTTATGTGTGTAGTCGAGATATTCCTTCGTGAGTTTGTTGTGTAGTTGAGAGAAAAATTCCATTATAAATATGTGTTTGATTGAATAAAAAATATGTAGAATAGTGTTTGGTGTGTATGCATTATGTCTACTTTCTCCTATTTTATCTTCGTGTCAGAACTTGTCTAAGCTTAACTCCATCACGGGAGAGGCAAGCAAAATTAAAAAGATGTAAGTTTCTAATCCGTTGTAGAAGTAGGATTAGTTTGTGAGAGTCGATATTTTTTTGTTTGGTTAAGTGAGTGTTGTGTCCTCACTATTTGTGAGAGGGAGCCGGCTTGTTACAGCTATTGCGTGAAGGCACAAAGATCGTCGCTAACCAAGATAAAGAGAGAAAATACGCTCATCAGCTTGTGAGATAGGAGGAAATGCTAGTGTTGTCAAGAGAACCACTATTGTCCTGCTGCACCATGCATTACTGTATCTAAGAATCGATATTTAAGGGATATCATAATCTTATTCATTACTAAGTGAAGGGACCATGCCTCTGTGATATTTAAGGGATATCATAATCTTATTCAAGCATTGAAAGACTTTTAAAAGAAACGAAAGGGAATATGGATAAGTCACAATCAATTTGATAGTTGATGTGTTTTCCCTCCGAAGAGAGATAAAAGTTGAGCCACCATTAGAGAAGGAGATGACAATTGTGTTGGAAACATGCCAACAAATTTCCTCATGCGGTCAGATGCACATGCATGCAGCTATGTTAATGCGCATGGATGCAATCTATTTATGAACTGTTCATGTAACTATGTGATCTATTCATGATCAGTCTTTTTAACTCAATGATAGATGTTATATATGCGAGCATACCAATAGAGTTGTCAGTACAATGTGAGTGAAAGCGTGTGCAAGTTGTGTAGAGAGTAGAGTGCATGCGAGGAGAGGATGATTGTATGCCTATTGAAGGCTATTGTAATTCTCCCTTGAATAATAATAATACCGATAATCATTGTCCGTGGTTTTTTCCCTCATTAGGTTTCCACATAAATCACTATGTCAATTGTGGGATTGTTGTGCTTGGTTTAATGCATGTTTTATATTTCTTGTGTATGCTCTATTTTATAATGTGTTTTTTTCTTCTGCTACCTAAAACATGATATCATAGCTTAGATTTGAAGGAGCAAAGAGCAAAGGAAAAGAGAATCTGGTCGCTGGATCGAAGAGCAAGTGAACCGAGCCAATCCGAGATGAGTGAAGTGGATCAACCTAGGATGGGTTTTATTACACTGTCATAGGTTGTCCCTCTGGAAAAGTGCGATGGTCGTAGGAACACTTTTGAAATTATCAAAATTTCTCCAAGGTCACGGGAACTTCTTATTGCGCAGTGCGACATCCATGCAGATACTACATAATGCATAGTATGACATTTTTGCAGGCACTGCATAACATAGAGTGCGACATCATCGCGGGCACTACATTGTGCAAAGTGCGACATCATTGTAGGCCATAGTTTGATAAGGTGTGACACTTCCTAATAGTCACAGGATACCCTCATTAAAGGTGCGACCATCTTGAAGTATAAGGTTATTTTCTTTTTCGTATAAAAAGTCTCAGTTTTATAAGAAGTGGTTTTGGAGTTGTTTTTGCTAATGGCACAATTTCAGTACTATTCGTGCGTTTCTGGCTGATGAGGTGTTGTTTAACATCACTAAAGAGAAGACAAGAATAAATTTGTGGACCAAACTGGAGATTCTATATATGACAAAGAACTTGTCAAATAAAATCTTCTTAAAGAGGAAGTTATACAGCTTGCAGATGAAGGAAGCTATGAAAATTGTTGATCACTTGAATGTTTTCAATATTTCGATTTTTCAATTAACTATTATGGAAGTAAAGTTAAAGGATGAGGAAAAGGCGATTACGCTACTATGTTCATTGTCTCAGTATTGGGATCATTTGGTCACAATTGTGTGGTTTAAAACAAGAGAGCTTTTTTGTGGGAGCTTTGTTGTCTCAGGAGATGAGAAAAAAATCTAGTAAAGAAACCTCAACAATAGAAGCAATGGTGGTCAAAAGTCGATCTACAGATAGAGGGAAAAAACAGAGGGATACATCAAGGTCTAAGTCAAGAGGCAAGAAGAGTAAGGAGAATTTTTGGTTCTGTGGAAAATCTGGGCATCTCAAGAAGGATTGTTGGAAAAGACATAATGCATCCAAGGAGGACTCCACAAAAGAATCAAAGAAAACTAATGTAGCTCAAACAAGTTTAGGTTCTAGTTTAGGTATGGTTGATGATGCATTTTCTACTTGTGATGTTTCATATCAACATCAGCATTGGTTGTTAGATTCTGGTGCATCCAGCCACATGTGCCTTCATAGAAATTGGTTCTCAACTTACCAATCTATCGATGATGGTGTTGTTTTTATGGGAAATGGTGTTTCCTGTAAAATTGTTGGAGTTGGTAGCGTCCGGATTAAAATGCATGATGGTTCTGTAATAACATTAGTAGATGTAAGGCATGTCCCCGAACTAAAAAATAACTTGATATATTTGGGTGTTGTATATTTTGTTGGTTACAAGTGTACAACTCAAGGTGGAGTATTGAAGTTGTCCAAAGGCATCTTAGTAGTCATGAAGGAAAAGAGGATCGAGAATATTTATCATCTTGAAGGAAGGAAATAAGTAAATCAAGAAGTGGTAGCATCTGAAGATGAAAGTGACTCTATTCGTTTATGGCATCATCATTTGGGTCATATGAGCGAGAAAGGGCTTAATGTATTGGTTGATCGTAAGTCACTTCCAATTTTGAAGTTTCTAAATTTGAATTTATGCAAGTATTTTGTTTTTGGAAAACAGTGTAGACAAAAGTTTAAAACAGGAAGGAATACAAGCAA
>JASDQU010243925.1:29758-40373 GCA_032191745.1 Picea mariana
CTACTTGTGATGTTTCATATCAACATCAGCATTGGTTGTTAGATTCTGGTGCATCCAGCCACATGTGCCTTCATAGAAATTGGTTCTCAACTTACCAATCTATTGATGATGGTGTTGTTTTTATGGGAAATGGTGTTTCCTGTAAAATTGTTGGAGTTGGTAGCGTCCGGATTAAAATGCATGATGGTTCTGTAATAACATTAGTAGATGTAAGGCATGTCCCCAAACTAAAAAATAACTTGATATCTTTGGGTGTTGTATATTCTGCTAGTTACAAGCATACAACTCAAGGTGGAGTACTGAAGTTGTCCAAAGGCATCTTAGTAGTCATGAAGGAAAAGAGGATCGAGAATATTTATCATCCTGAAGGAAGGAAATAAGTAAATCAAGAAGTGGTAGCATCTGAAGATGAAAGTGACTCTATTCGTTTATGGCATCATCATTTGGGTCATATGAGCGAGAAAGGGCTTAATGTATTGGTTGATCGTAAGTCACTTCCAATTTTGAAGTTTCTGAATTTGAATTTCTGCAAGTATTTTGTTTTTGGAAAACAGTGTAGACAAAAGTTTAAAACAGGAAGGAATACAAGCAAAGGTATACTTTATTACATTCATTCAGATGTTTGGGGACCATCCCCTACAGTTTATCTTGGAGGATCGTCATATTTTGTGACATTTAGATGATTACTCTAGGAAGGTTTGGGTCGATTTACTTAAAATAAAAGATGATGTATTTAATACTTTTAAGCAATTCAGGGCTTTGGCTGAAAATATCACTGACATGTCACTCAAGTGTTTAAGGACAAATAATGGAGGTGAGTTCACATCTATGGAATTTTTGAACTATTGCAAGGAATATGGGATCGAAAGACATAAGACCATGATTTATACTCCTAAAAAAAATTGTATTGTTGAACACATGAATATGAATCTTCTAGAGAGAGAAAGGAACATGCTTTGTAATTCCAAGATGCAACAGGAATTGTGGGAAGAAGCAATTTTTACAACATGCTATTTGATAAATCAGTCACCATCAACTGCAATAAACTTTAATAGTCGAAAAGAGGTATGGACATGTCATTCATGTGATTTCTCAAATATGAGAATATTTGGTTGTGATGCTTATGCTCTTATTTCTAAAGATCATCATTCTAAGTTAGACCTAGATGAAAGAAATATGTCTTTATTGGTTATGGTGATGGAGTTAAGGGGTGCATATTGTGGGATCCTACTTCCCACAAAATCATCATAAGAAGATATGTAGTATTTGATGAATCCTCACTTTTAAAATCAGAATTGGTAGATGTTGAAGTGAGACAAGAATAGGTACTGCAAGTTCATCAAATGGAATTGGAAAATCAACCATCTTCAGAAACACAGGATCATGAAGACATTCCATAAGAAGAAGATAAAGATGCATAAAATATCTAGGAAACTAAGAATATGCCTCAACCATCTATGAGGAGATATTCATGGGTACGAAATCCTCCTACAAGGTATGATGATTATGTTTCATTTGTGGCTATGGTTTCTATTGGTGGATAACCTAGTTGTTTTCAGGAAGCAATTAAGGAATCTGAAAGTGCTCAATGGAAGAAATCTATGAAAGAAGAAATGTATGCCTTATAGAGGAATAAAACATGTGACTTGGTAGAGCTTCCAAAGGACATGAAGGTTGTTGGCTGCAAGTGGGTCTACAAACTGAAAAAGGGTGTTGATGATAAATTCGAGAGGTATAAAGAAAGGTTGGTAGAAAAAGGGTATTTTGAAAAGCAAGGTATTGATTTTCATGAGATACTTTCACCAGTTGTGAAGATTCTTTTAGTTCGTGTTGTGTTAGCACTAGTTTCTTTACTTGATCTTGAGTTAGAGAAGCTAGATGCTAAAACAATGTTTCTACATGGAGATTTAGATGATAATATATATATGGAAAAACAAAAAGGGTTTGTTCATGATCACAATAAGAGGTTTGTTTGCAAACTCAAGAAGTCATTGTATGGCATGAGACAGTCTCCCAGGAAATGGTACAAGAAGTTCGATTCCTTCAGGGTGAGCCTAAATTTTACAAGAAGTGAATATGATCATTGTGTTTAATTTTAAAAGTTGGAAAATGGAATGTTCATTATTTTGGTGTTAGATGTGGACGATATGATTTTGGAAAGAAATATCATGGTCAAAATCAACACGTTAAAGGCTCAGTTGGTTAGGGAATTTGATATGAAGGATCAAGGAGCAATAAAACAAATCTTAGGCATGGAGACAAAGAGAGAGAAGAAAAATTGTAAGATGTGGTTATCACAACAAAATTATCTGGAAAAAATACTTATGAGATTTGGTATGAATAATGTGAAACCCATACAGATCCCTTTGGATTCCAATTTCAAGATTTCTTTGCGTTTATGTCCTAGTAATGACAAAGAAAATGATTATATGTCTCGTGTACCATATGATAATGCATTGGGATGTTTGATGTATGTGATGGTGAGTACTATACCATATATTTCACATGTAGTTGGTGTTGTCAGTTGATACATAGAAAATCTAGGAAAAGAGCATTGAGAAGTAGTAAAATGGGTGCTTCAATATTTTAGAGGAACAAACAGTTATTCTATCACCTATGATGGTTCCATAGATTAAGTTTGTGGTTATCTAGATTCAGATTTTGCAGGTGACTTGGAAAAAAGAAGATCCACTTCATGATATGTCTTTACTCTTGTAGGATGAGATATTAGTTGGATGACAAAGCTTCAAAACATAGTCTCTTTATCCACAACAAAGGCAGAGTATATGGGTGCTTCACATGCATGCAAGTAGGAAATTTGGTTATAGGCTATATTGGGTGAGTTTGGAAGGATGTAGGACAAGGTGAAAGTATTTTACAATAGTCAAAGTGTTATTCATTTGGCTAGAAATCCATCTTATTACAGTAAGACGAAACATAGTTTTGTTAAGTACCATTTTGTAAGATAGGTTGTGGATGAAGGTGGAGTGTCTTTGGAAAAGGTCCATACAAAAGTGAATTCTATAGACATGTTTATGAAACCAATTTTGTTAGAGAAGCTATGATGGTGTTTGTCTTCTCTTGTCTTGCAAAAAAAGTGATGGATTAATTAAGGGCAACATATATCAGGTAAATTGTTGTCAAGGTGGAGATTGTTGGAAACATGCCAACCAATTTTCTCACGCGGTCACATGCACATGCATGCAACTATGTTAATGTGCATGCATGCAATCTATTTATGAATTGTTCATGTAACTATGTGATTTATTCATGATCACTTTGTGTAATTGAGTGATAGATGTTATAGATATGAGCATACCCATAGAGGTGTGAGTACAATGTGAGTGAAAGTGTGTGCAAGTTGTGTTGATCCGGATTTTATGAGAAGAACGAAATGAATACTGATTATTAACAGATTCTTAACACAAAATAACAGAGATATAGTAAAATTGTTTTTCTATTCAATAATGAAATAAGCTAAAACTGTAAAATGCAGTGGAAACAAACATGTTGGAATGGTGGTGGCTTATCTCTTAGAACAGATGCGACGACTGCACTCATTCGTAAGAAGATCATTACAATGAGGTTCTGAAGGCATTTTACAATAAACAGGAATGCTAAAAACCTTAGACATCCAAAAACCTAACCCTAGGAGATTAAGCACCAAAAGTCACGTGGGCCCCGTTTGGGTAAGTTAGTACATTAACTTCTCGAGATCGTAACTTTTGCATACGATCTCTGTTTTAAGCGTATGATAGCACATTGGAAATGTATCATCGAGGAGATTCATTTTGGGGGCTCAATTAGAGCTTTGGGTATCATAAAGTTGGGAAGATGCCAAAAAATTTTCATTTAGGCCGTCAAAATGGCACCGAAAGTGAAAAATCCTAAAAATAGTAAATTGCCAAAATTGTCAGAAAACTGTTTTGAGCCAGTTGGAAAAGGTGGTTGGCCACTGATATCCATATAGATCTATCCTCCCCCCTTAAGAAGAAATGGTCTCCATTGCGTTGATTTCTCCCATCAGATGAGGAAATTTCTGCTGAATTTGGCCTCGAGTGAGCCACTTGCCTTGGTGGAGGAGTTGTCGTGCTTTGATGACTCGATAAAGCTAGATCCTTTGTTGTTAAGTTCCTTTGATCTGTGTGTCCACAATCTAATCGTTGGATTCCTTTTGGATGCAGTCGGGGTTGAGCTCTATTGGTTTCAACTATTCTGCTATGTCTGAGGTGTCCAATAATGGTGGGAAATAAGGGAGAAGGAGATCCATGTTGAACACTGGGTGCAGGCCAAGGAAAGGAAGAATGTTGAGCTCAAAAGCATTATCCCCCATGGCCTTGGTGATGGTGTACGACCCATAATGGAGTGGGTAAAGCTTATGATGGGGTCCTGTAAGGTGTTCTTTTTGCAAGCACAACCAAACTTTGTCTCCCACCTGAAACTTATGTGGCACCCAATGTTGATCATGGCATTGTTTGTACTTGTCAATGAACTTTTGTAGGATATCTTGAACCTGTTGGTGGATGTGTTGGATCCTCTAAATGAACCGGGTGGCTTTGTCTACTTCAATTGGAACAAGAGATGAGTCGGTTGAGGTGATCGTAAGGGGATGTGCAACATCTATGGGACCCAGTGGTCGGATTCCCAACCCCACCTAAAAGGGGTTATTGTCGATTGAGCTATGCAGCGCTCGATTGTAGCTATGTTGGACATAAGCAAGGCTTTCATCCCATGTATGAGGGTGCTTTGAATTATACATGCAAAGGATATGCACAACCGTTCAATTTACAACCTCAGTTTGGCCATCTCTCTGGGGGTGGAATGCCGTGGATTTGGTTAGCTTGGTGTCCAGTACTGACAAGAGGATCGACCAGAATGTGCTAATAGAATGACTATCCCTATCTGATACAATGGTTTTTGGGAGTCCAAAATGTACGTAGACCTGTTCAAGGAAGAGCTTTGTAGTGGCTTCTGCTGTGATGCTCTTCTTCCAGGCAACCATAATCGCCATCTTAGAAAAGCGGTCAAGAACCAAAAAAACATAGTCATTTCCCCGCTTGGTGGACGGGAGGCCCAACATGTAGTCCATTGAGATGGATTCCCATGGCCTATCAAGAGTAGGAAGAGGGGTGTACAGGCTTTGTTTCTTAGTGGTTGGTTTGGCAATAACACAGGTGGTGCAGGACCTGATATACTTGTTGAACTCCTGTCAGAGTTTTGGCCAGTAGAAATGTTTCTGTATCATCGCCACTGTATTTTCGATGACGAAGTGTCCTACCACCCGACTGTAGTGGCCTTCCCATATCAGCTTCGCTCACTTGCTTGATGGAACATAGATATGGCCCAGACGACACAACAACCCATCTTGAAGATAGAAATTATTGAGAACTATGTTTGCACCCAAATTTTGGTAGGTGATGGCAAAGTCTGGGTCTGTCTCATAGAGTTGGGGCCATCTAGAGCTCTCATGGTTGCAAGATTCTAGCACCGTGGTGAGTGTCGCGACCGGTGTTTTGCTGAGGCAATCAGCGATGCAATTGGTGCTTCATGTTTTATACTTGATGTTGAGGTGGAATTGTTGCAAGTATGTGGACCACTTTTGATGGTTATCATTGTGCAATTTTTCTTGTGTCTGCTTAAACTGTAGTGGTTTATGACCGGTGTGGATGATTGTCTCCCTCCCAAGAATGTAATGTCTCCATTGGCGGCAGGCTTGCACAATGGATTACATTTGTTTGTCATAAGTAGGGTACTTACGGACAACATCAGATAGTGTCTCACTATGATAGGCCATGAGGTGGCCGTGCTGAGTGAGAACGATGCCCAAAGCATAGTTTGAACCATATGTCTCAATCTCAAAGGGATGTTGCAGGTCTGGTTGTGAAAGTACTGGGGATGAGCACAAGCGCTGCTTCAAATCATCGAACGCTTGTTGTTGGTACCGGCCCCATGCAAATTTTTCCTTACCACCACCCCTGGTGATTTGGATGAGGGCCCATGCAATATGGGAGAATCCCAACACAAATCTACGGTAGAAATTGGCAAGGTCCAAGAAGCTTCGAAGCTCAATGAGTGTGGTTGGTGCTGGCAAGTCACAGATGATTTGGATCTTGGCTAGATCAACATGTACACCATGTTTATCAATGATGTATCCTAGGTAATGGACCTTGTCCATGCCCAAGGATAATTTTTCCAAGTTGGCGTATAACTTGTGTTGCCATAGGGTGTACAGAACCTGCTGAATATGTTACAAGTGTTCGGCCCAAGTATTGATGTAAATGAGAATGTCATCTAGATACACCACTACAAAATTATTGGTGAATGGTCGCATGATATCGTCCATCATATTCATGAAAGTGGCCAAATAATTTGTCAAACCAAAGGGCATAACCAACCATTCAAAAAGGCCTTCGTTTGACTTGAAGGTGATCTTCCATTCATCTATCTGTTCTATTGGGACCTGGTGGTAGCCAGACTTCAGATCAATCTTACTGAAGTATTTATCCCCCATTAGTTGATCAAGGAGGTCGTCAATTCGGAGAATGGGGTACCGGTTTCTTACTGTGATTTTATTCAAATCTTGATAATCAATGCAGAGTCGTCAGGTTCCATCTTTCTTCTATACCAGCATGATTGGGCTTCCACAATGTGATGAGATGGGATGGATGTTCCCCTTGTGGAGTAGTTCTTGGATTTGTCGCTTGATATCCTCATTCTCTAATAGAGAGTGACGATAGATTGGTCCATTGGGTAGCGATGCACTAGGGGTCAGATCGATGAGGTGCTTGACCTGGCAATGCAGAGGTACCCCGATAGGTGAGGAGAAGATATCTGAGTATTCTTCCATGACCTTATCTACTTTATTCTACTGTGTGGAGAGGTCGACCACAGAGACCCTATATGTGGTTGTGATCTTTCTCTTATTGTGAGAGTGAACCACAAAGAAGATAAACTTCCCCTTCTGAGAGATGACCTTCCTTCATTGCTTAGCAGAGATCAAGTAAATAACACTAGGTGGGACTGCCTCAGGTATCCTGTACAATTTCCTGTTCAAATTAATAATAACACTACGAGGCCTAGATTCATATACAACATGATGTTTCCATAAATAAGGTTGGCCCAAAAAAACATCACAAACTTCGAGAGGAGAAACACCACAAAATACCTCATCTTTGAAGGGCTTGATGTTGTATGATAGTCGACACTGTTGGTTGACGCAGAGATCACTTCCTTCGCTGAGCCATTCAATGGTGTAGGGTTGTGGGTGATGCGTTATGGGCTGGGCCAACCACTTGACGACCTCTGCAGAGATGAGGTTCTTCTAGCTACCGCTATCAATGATGAAGTGAAGCAGGGTGCCTTTTACCCACATTTGCAAATGGAAGAAGTGCTCTCCTTCTTCAGGCTCGTCTAGTTCACCGGGCTGGAGCTTCGTGGTAGCAACGGTGGCACTAGGTTCCATGTTAATGATCCCTCTTCCCCTTTCTGGTTTTGGCTCAGAGTCAGAATCAACATCTGATTCATAGGCTTTCACTTTGTCCACCAGCAACTTCTTTGAGCGACAATCAATAGTGTTATTCCAAGGGCTCTTATGGAAGTCGCACCACTTCCCGATATCTTTCTTTGTCTTTATAGTGTCCTTCTTTGCTTACGGCTTGGACTGGTTGTCCTGATATTGTCCATCTTTTCTCTGTCCTTTGTTTTGTGGTTTGGGGCCGCCCTTTCCTGGCTTTTGTTGTGAGGGGTTCCCAGGCCTAAATTGCAGCGTCTTTTGTTTGAGCTTCTGCTCGATTTCGATGGCATATTAGTAGGTTGTGCCCAAGGATGAGATGTCTAGAAATTCCATTTCGGTCCAGATGTATCTATGCAGAGCACCGCGATACTTGAGCAACATATGTCGCTTTGAATATTTGATACCCATCTTGGTGCACAAGGTATGGAAGATATTTGTGAAATCTAGCATTCCTTGGTCTCTTTCTTGCCACAGTGTGGTCCATTTGGTATATAAGTCATCATAACTTCCAACAGGGTAGTATTGTTCTTTAATAGAATCCCCGAAGGAATCCCAGGTGGTTGTGACTGTAAATAATGTGGGTTCCTCTGTTTCTTTTTTCTCACAGAATGTTTCCCACCAATATTTGACATGGGGTACGGCTTTGAGGAGCGCAAAAGTAATATTTTCTCTATTTGAGAAATTATGGATAGAAAAATACCCTTCTAGTAGATTCAACCACTTGTCTACAACATCTGCGTCTAGCTGAACTTCAAATATAGGACTATCAAAGTTTATTTTTACCTTGAAGGGGGTGGCGCCTCTTCTCAAAGAAGATGCATCGTCTGTTGGTAGCCACCGAAGGATTTGTGCGAAACTATCCATCATCTCGTTCCTCTGTTGTGTGAGGGCTTCCTCAATCAACACCTTGAAAGGATCTCCTATCTCATCATCTTTCTTTTTTCTTGCCATGAGAGGTTGCTTGGGCATGTAAGAGCTTTTTTCCTTAAGAGAAACAATCTCAAGACCCAACTCTTTGTACTCTGACCTCGTTGGGGACATGCATTAAGAAGACAAGGACCAGACCACTCTGATACCACTGATACAGATTTTATGAGTAGAATGAAATGAATACATATCATTGACAGATTCTTAACACAAAATAACAAAGATACAATAAAAATAGTTTTCTATTTAATAATGAAATAAGTTGAAACTATAAAATGCAGTAGAAACAAACTTGTTGGAATGGTGGTGGCTTATCTCTGAGAAAAGATGTGACGGCTGTGCTCATTTGCAAGAATATCATTACAATGAGGCTCTAAAGGCCTTTTACAATAAATAGGAATGCCAAAAACCCTAGGCATACAAAATCCTAACCCTACGAAATGAAGCACCAAAAGTCATGTGGGCCCCATTTGGGTATGTTAGTACATTAACTTTCTGGGGTCATAGCTTTTGCATACGATCTTCGTTTTAGGCATATGATATCCCGTTGGAAAGGTATCTTCAAGGATATTCATTTTGGGCCTCAATCATGCCTTTGGCTATCATTGAGTTGGAACGATCCTGAAAAACCTTCATTTAGGCCCTCAAAATGGCCCTGGAAGTGAAAATTGCTAAAAATAGTAAATTGCCAAAATTGCCAGAAAACTATTTTGAGCCAGTTGGAAAAGGTGGGTGGCCACCGATATCCATATGGATCATGTGTAGAGAGAAGAATGCATGTGAGGAGAGTATGATTGTATTCCTATGAAGGCTATTGTAATTCTCCCTTGATTAATAAGAATATCGATAATCATTGCCCTTGTGTTTTTCTCTCATTGAGTTTCCACATAAATCACTGTGTCAATTGTGGGACTGTTGTTCTTGGTTTAATGCGTGTTTGATCTTTCTTGTTTATGCTTTGTTTTTTTATTTTTTTTCCTAACAAATTGGTGTAGTTTTTGTTATGCTCTATGAGTAAACAATTAATTCTTTTTTTTTACTAGCCATTGATGTTGTCAAGAAGGCCAATTCCAAGCATGCATTTTCTTGAATGAGAATAGAAGTGGATCTGGTCTCTCAAAGTAGTGAGAAGAAGTCGGATATTGGTGAGCATAAATGGAACAATGATTGAGGATGAGGATGTTGCCTTTATAAATGGATCTCTCTCACTTATGAAGATATCATGTTGAAATGTGTTTTGGGTTTTTGTTTTTATTGAGAAGTGTGATTTTTTTAATTTAGAAGTTTTCTTTATTTTTAATGAAGAACCAATCATAGAATAGGGTAACATGACTAAATTTGGTGGTTCTTTATGTATCTGATGCTACAAAGACACATCACTGGTTTGGTTATATCTATAGTATATTACAACTTTCTTGGAGGATTGGGTAACCCAACAACAATGTTTAATTTTTTATTATTGTGTGTTTGTGAGTTTGTAAAATGTCACTTTGTAAGATGGATTGCTAGATACATTCAATATCTAGAATTCTCTCCAATATAATTGTTTAATGCAATTCAATGGGTAATTTGAAAGGTGGGAGCATGTCAATAAATTGATTTAGTATCTAGACTGTTTTTCTATCAAACACAATGAGCCATGGACTTTGAAAAATATAAGTATGTCAATAATTTTCGGTCATTACAAATACTTTATTGATGGTTACAAACAATTGTATCTTCAATGAATGAATTCATAGCTTGAATGAATGGGTGAGAAATAACAGTCTATGAGAGTTCAAAAGTGGATCAAGATGTTGATGATGATGACCAGAAAAAGATCAAAGTTTAAAAAACATTTTTGTAAAATGTGTTTATTTGATTTTATTATTGTTCTTTTTGATGTAAGCATCAAGGTACTAGGGTGTTATAATTAATTCTTTGATTAGAGTCAATTTGTGTTTGTTAGCTATACTTAGATTTGAGAGATCTTCTCCAACTATTAGATCTCGTTTATGTGTGTATTTGAGATATTTCCTCATGAGCTTGTTGTGTAGTTGAGAGAAAACTTCATGTATAAATATGTACTTGATTGAATAAGAAATATGTAGAATAATTTTTTATGTGTATAAAATATGTTTTCTATGCTATTGTATCTAATTCATTGTCTATATATCATGTAAGTATGTCTTCTTC
>JASDQU010243925.1:78547-98504 GCA_032191745.1 Picea mariana
CCCCCCCCTCTCAGTTGTGTTAGTAATTTCAACAATTGGTATCAGAAAAGGTTCCTTTTATTCAAAGGTAGATCTGTAAGATTAAACATGGCAAGTCATGAAGGGACTTCAGCCAGTAAGCCTCCTTTGTTTGATGGAACATTTTTTTCCTTTTGGAAGTTTAGAATGAGAACATACCTAATGGCCTTAGGTGCTAATGTTTGTGATGTAGTAGAGACTGGATACATAAATCATGTTGTGCTAGCTTCCAAGGATGATAAGTTAGAATTTAACTTTAATGATAAGGGAATGAATGCTATCTTGAATGGACTTGCAGAAGGCGAGTTTGTAAAGGTGAGGCGTCTTCAAACTTCCAAAGAAATGTGGGACAAACTTATTAGCAGCTATGATTGAATTGAGAAAGTAAAAGATGTTAAACTTCAAAAATTTAGGTTGAAGTTTGAACAACTAAAGATGAATGAAGATGAAACAATTAGCAAGTATTTTTTAAGAGTTGAGGAACTTGTGAATGCCATGAAGGGTCTTGGTGAGAAGTTTGAAGAATCACTCTTAGCTCAAAAGACTTTAATATCTCTGCCTGATAAATTTAATCCAAAAGTCTCTGCAATAGAAGAACTAAATGATCTTAAAACTCTATTGATTTATCAACTTCTAGGAACTTTAACTGCATATGAAATGAGAACTAGCAAAGATAAATACATTACTAAAGAAGCATTGTTTAAAGTAGACAAGAATATTGATTCAGAATTAGATGATATTGAGGCAAAATTTGTGAGAAGGTTAAAGAAAGGATCAGGAAAATATCAAGGCAAGTTTCCCTTCAGATTCTTTAACTATGGTAAGATAGGTCATTTTGCATCTAAGTGTCCCCATCAGAAAAGGGACCAGAACTCTGATGATGAAAAGAAGTACAAATTCAAGAAATATAGTAAGAAGAAAAGTTTGGTTGTAAATAATGACAATTCCTCAGAAGACACCAATAATGACTCTTCTTGTGAAGATAAGGTAAATAACTTCATGCTTATGGCAAAAAATGATTATGATAATAAAAGCACAGGCAGTGATGATAAAGATGAAGAAGGTGTGGTTGATATGGAAGGAGAACTGATCAGTGCATTGGAAGAGATTGACAGAGTCAGAATTAAGAACATAAAGCAAAAACAATTGCTAATACAGTTCGAGAAAGACAATAATGAGTCTGATGAAGACTTTGCCCTGTTGAAAGTGGAATTAGAAGAGGCAAAGAAAATAGAAGATATACTGAAACAACAGTTGTCAGAGAAGAAAGATAGGTGTGAAGCCCTAGAAGAAGAGATAGTAAAAACAAGAAAAAAAATGGAGAAGTTTAAGGGATTGTATCACCAAAATCTGCCAAGTATTAAAGCCTCAGAAGGATTAACCTCCATTCTAAATTAGCAAAGAAACCCAAAGTTGAAATCTAGATTAGGGTATGAAGAAGGATCAAGTAGTGATCATCCAAGTAATACAAAACCTATCAAGTTTGTCAAATCCTCAAACATTGACAACAGTCACTGTACAGAAACAAAGAAAGAAAATCAGCCACGAAGAAGGAATGAAAGAGAAAGTACCAAAACCGAATCCGTAGATCAAAGAGATTATCGGCATGAAAGAAATCAACCTCCTCAAAGAAGACAGGTTTTTTCAAGGTACAAAGGTTTTTTCTATGGTTATTGTTTTTTATGCTCTAATTTTGGTCACAAAGCTATAAACTGTTCTTTAAGATTTAGATATGAGAAATCAGGTTTTTTAAGGAATAATTATCTGCCACTACAAATATTGAGACAACCAAGCAACAAACAATCACAGACAACAACAACAACAACTATGAGCATAACATGTGATAATGGGAGAAGGATACAGGTGAAACACAACAACAATTATGAGCATAACAATCGTTATGATTTGTTATTCTGTGAACTAGAATGTTACAACTGCCATAATTATGGACATAAAGTTCCATACTGTCACTTAAGGAATTACAAGTCAGATTTGATCCCCACTGCTGAAAATGTGAAGGTTTGAAAGAAGAAAGTAGATAACAAGTGTGGACTAGTGTTATTAAACCAAAGACAAAGGAATCCCTGGTATATTGACAGTGGATGTTCTAAACATATGACTGGAGACAAAAGTAAGTTTCTAACTCTAAGTGATAGCAAATCAGGGAATGTAACTTTTGGAAATGCTGCACCAGGAAAAATAAAAGGTAAAGGAATGGTAAGTTTGAGTAATGGAAAAGGGAAAGATCAAGATGTGCTATTTGTAGAAGGTCTGAAACATAATATTCTTAGTGTCAGTCAAGTATGTGACCGAGGATGTGAAGTCTTTTTTACCTCTAAAGACTGTAGAATAAATTCTGTGAATTCAGGACAACTAGTTGCAAAAGGGATAAGAACAAAAAACAATGTCTATGTGTTAAAAGAAGAAAAAGAAGAATTTCACTTAAGCAAGTATGATGAAAGTTGGTTGTGGCATAGGAGACGTGGACACCTAAATTTTTATTATATTATCAAGCTCAAAAACAATGGGTCAGTAAAAGATCTTCCAAAGATATCAAAGCCATATGAATCTGTTTGTAAACTCTGTCATATAGGAAAGCTTACTCGAACTCAGTTTAAATGTAAAAATTTTCCTTCAACAGAAAAACCTCTCTAGTTAGTACATATGGATTTATGTGGACCATCAAGGAAAGAAGGTACAGGAAAAGAAAATTATTTTATGTTGATTATTGATGATTATTCTAGACTAACATGGGTTTCCTTTTTGAAAGAAAAATCTGAAGCATTTGAAAAATTCAAAGTGTTTAAGACTCTGACTGAGAATAAAACAGGAAAAAGATTAAAGGCAGTAAGGTCTAATAGAGGAGGAGAGTTTAGTTCATGGAAATTCAAAGAGTTCTTTGATAAACATAGGATCAAAAGAGAGCACACAATTCCAAGGACTCCACAACAAAATGGAGTTGTTGAGAGGCTGAATAGATCAATACAACAAATGACAAGATCAATGATGAATGAAAGGAAAATACCTCAGACATATTGGGTAGACAAAATTCATACAGTTGTTGATATCTTTAACAAATCTCATCTCAGGCCACATAGTGACAAGGCTCCTTATGAACTATGGCTTGGAAGACCTGCTTCAATCAAGCATTTTAAAGTATTTGGGAGTAAATGTTATATCAAGAACAATGATGAAAATATTGACAAATATGATGACAGGGATGATGAAGGTATCTTCTTAGGTTATGCTACAAATAGCAAAGGGTACATATGCTACAATAAGAGAGTGCATAAACTAGTTGATTGTATAGACATAAAAGTTGATGAAGAAATCACAGTCAGAAATGTAAGCAGTGTTGAACCAAGAATAGAAGATATAGTTGAAGATGAAGATGAAAAGGACCAAGTATCAGAAAGAGAAGAATCTAAATCATATGAAGATACGAATACTCCAACTGACAAAAATCAGCAAAAATAAGCAAAATCCCCTCTCAAAATTGTTAGAAAGAATCATCCTGAAAATTAGATAATTGGAGATATAAATGAAGGAGTTCAGACAAGAAGGAAATTGATTAAAGACTCAAAACAATCTCATGTTGCCTTTTTATTTATGACTGAACATTAAAAAGTTAATCAATCCAACCAGGATGATGATTGGATTAGAGAAATGAATGAAGAGCTTGATTAGATTGAAAAGAACAATACTTGGGAGCTTGTCCCTAGACCTGAAGATAAAAATGTAATAGGTTCCAAATGGGTGTTCAAGAATAAAATGAATGAAAAAGGACAAGTTGTTAGAAATAAATCCGGATTGGTCTGTAAAGCGTATGCACAAGTTGAAGGTTAGAACATTGATGAAACTTCTGCACCAGTGGCAAGATTGGAAGCCATCACAATGTTTCTTTCTTATTCATGTCATAAGAAATTTAAAGTTTATCAGATGGATGTTAAGTCAGCATTTCTTAATGGAGATCTAGAGGAAGAATTATATATGGAGAAACCTGAAGGATTCTCATTGACAGATAATCCTAATTATGTTTGCAAGATGAAGAAGGCCTTATATGGAATGAAACAAGCACCACGAGCTTTGTAGTATAGGTTGTACAAATTTTTACCGACAAAGGGTTCAAGAAAGGTATTGTTGACAACAACCTCTACATTAAGTCCGAAGGTGATAATTTACTAGTTGTTTTGGTTTATGTAGATATTATTTTTGGCTGTAATAATGAATCATCTATCCAATGGTTTGTTAACTCTATGCAAATAGAATTTGAGATGTACATGATAGGAGAACTGACATATTTTCTTGGTTTACAAGTAAATCAAAGTTCTGCAGGAATATTTATCTCTCAAGAAAAATATTTGAAAGAGATGTTGAAGAAATTTCAGATGGAGGATTCCTCTTCTGTTAGCACAACTATGGTGGTTGGTTGCAAGCTCAGTAAAGATGATATCTCACCTGATGTTGATCAAAAGACATATCGCTCAATGATGGGAAGTCTTCTGTACATCACAACATCTTGTTCTGATATAATGCAAGTTGTTGGAATGGTAGGTCATTATTAGTCATCTCCTAAAAAAATTCACTTGGTATCTGTCAGAAGGATATTCAAATACCTAAAGGGAATAATAAATTATGGTCTGTGGTATCCCAAAAATCAGAATTTTTAGTTAACTTCTTATTCAGATGTAGATTGGGCAAACTGTGTTGATGAGAGAAAAAACACCAGTGAAGGAGCATTCTTTATGGGTGACTCATTAGTAGCATGGATTAGTAAAAACAAAGGATCCATTTCATTATCAGCTATAGAGTCAGAATACATTGCTGTTGCTACTTGCTGCACACAAATTTTATGGATGATACAAACTCTTGTAGATTTGAAGGTAACCTACACTGATCCTATTCCAATTCACTGTGATAACACCAGTGCTATTAGTGTCTCCAAGAATCTTGTTCTTCATTCCAAAACTAAGCATATCCCAATAAAATATTATTTTCTCAGAGAACAAGTTACAAACATAATTGTTCAGTTGAGTTATATTCCTTCCAAAGAACAGATTGCTAATATCTTTGCTAAACCATTAGCAGTGACCCCATTTGGATATCTTCGTCAAAAGTTGGGGGTTATAACCTCTTTCATATAATCTATTCACCTAGTCAAGGGGAGTAATTATTGAATATCTATTGTATTTCTAAGCTTCTCATAGTTGACAGGGGGAGTATGTATTGCAACAGCTCAGGGGGAGCATGTTTCTTCTTTGAAATTGATGTCAAAGGGGGAGAAAGTGGTAATTTCAAGGATGCTATTGTTGATACAGTGGATTTCAAGGATACTACAGTGGCATAGTTATAGTTGAATTTCAAGGATGATACAGTGGTATAGTTATAATTGCATTTTGTTTTCAAGGGGTTGCCATCAATGCCAAAGGGGGAGATTGTTGGCATGTTTTCAGAAAGAAGGCAGAGTATTTGTTTTTCATTGATGGAAAACTCAGCTCAACGATGATGAACAAGAGAAAGTGGCGGCAATACCAACAACACAACAATGATCACATGGTAGAAAATCCCAAAACAGGCACACTCCATTTCAAAGTTTCGCAGACCGGGAAATCAGAATTTTGGAGATTGAGAAGTCAAGAGTCGAGACTCTCCAACACAGGAGTCCCGAAGTCATGAAACTCGAAGTCACGAAATGCGAAATCACAAAATGTCAAAGAATTCATACCCGATGTTCGGATACCAGGAGTTGGAGGAGTCAATAGTCAAAACTCTTAATCATAGGAGTCCTGAAGTCGCGAAACCCAAAGTCGCGAAATGCGAAATCACAAAATGTCAAAGACTTCATACCGGAGGTTCAGACACCGAGATATGGATATGTCAAGGACACTCATGATAGGAGTCTCGAAATCGCGATATACAAAATCATGAAATAATTCTAACCGTCGGATCCAGGATTGATCTGGACTGTTGAACAGACACGAACAAGGCCTGTGAAGTTTCAATAAGATCTCGATCGTTGGGTCCATAGGACACGTGGTGAAATATCGTCATTTCGTTGACTAGAAAGTCAATGGAACGGGGTTCCCTAAGTTCTCGAATTCATGACATGTGAAATGTAGAAGTGTCGAAATGTGAAAAACACCTTTTGGTGTAGGTTTCGGTTACCGGGAGTTGGAGTATTGAAACACTTCACAACAAAAATCGGGAAATGCTGAAATGCGAAATCACTACATGGAGTTTCAAAATTTCAAGGATCGCGACATGGAGCATCGAGTTAGCTCATCACAAGGAATGTCGAAATGCTGAAATGTCGAAATGTGAAATGGAGAAATAAGAACGAGATCCATCATTTTAATCGAACGGTGCAGGTGAGCTTGAATATGATCAGAGGGATACTATTCCATATCACAGTTAATTGATCAATTACAAATCAGTTATCTAAATTGATTCATGATTCTTGATTGGTTGGCATTTCAGTTGCTGAGACGTTTTATTTTGCCTAAGAATATTCGAAGGGGAATGACCAAGGATGTTGTGCATAAAGAAAAATGATAGAGACTGTGATGGGTGGTTGTTTTGACTGAAAAATGAGTTGAATTGTAAAAAGGTAAAACTACAGTATGTGTAGTGTGAAGAAAGCTCAGAGATAAGGAACAGAACCTAAACAGAAGAGAAAAAGGGGAAGAGAGAAGAATGTACACACATCAAAGAGCATGAGAAGAACAGATGGAAAGAGACAGCAAGTCAACCCAAATATGAATAGAGAAGAATAATAGTGTAGCAAAGAAGAATTGCAGAATAGTGAAGAAGTGGTAAGATTTGATTTATCTGAGTTATTGGTTATTCAATCATTTATTCGTAATAAGGGTGGTAGGGAGGTGCTAGGGAGGATTGTTGTCCTAATAGGTTCAAGTGGATACTTGAACACAGGGAGTTGTAGCTTCCATCTGGTTGCAGCTAGAAAAACTAGTGTGGCAGGGTGGTGCAAGGGAGAATTGTTGTTCTCTATTATACAGGTTGGTGCCTGTGTAACTGGAAGTTGGTGCTTCCATTCAGTTGATGCTGGAACACTCGAGGAGTTGGTGATTCCTTCTAGTGGGTGCTATAAAAATCAAAGAGTTGGTGCTCTCAAACAAGTTGGAGCTTGTAAAACAAAGGTAGTAGTCTCACATTGAGTTGGTGCTCCATTAGAGATGATCTACAGAACTTAAAAGACTGTCTATCATTACGAAGAAGAAGAGGTTTTCTCCCTTTATGGGTTTCCTCATGAAAATCTGTCTCTGTGTATATCTTATGTGTAAGTGATGCTCATTATTTATGTTGTCCATATGTAGTATAATATTGATGGTCACTTGGAGAAAAATTAAAAATGGTTTAATTGACTTAAAATTGTTTAAGCACAGTAACAACTGATTCACCCCCCCCTCTCAGTTCTGTTAGTAATTTCAATAGAGACTGCATATTGAATCTCCTACGAGTGCACCCTCATCTGACACCTCCAAAGAACTCGTGTCAATCACATGTGTAGGATCACTAACATAATGTCTCAAAACATATATGTGAATAACATCGTGCATACTCCTCAAAGAATAAGGCAAGGCTTGTTGATAGGCCACGTGTCCTTTATTTTCCATAACTTTTAAAGGTCCCACAAACTGAGGAAAGAGTTTACCACCTTTTCCAAACTTGATCGAACACTTTTGTGGTTACACCCACAATAAAACCCGATCCCCAACTTCATTATTGCGGTCAATGTGATATGCATCAACATAAATCTTATGTCGATCTTGTGCTTCTTTAATCCTTTTTCTTATCGATTGCATAGGTTCTTCAATTTCTTGGATGAATTCTAGTCCCATGAGGACCCTATCCTCATGTCGATCGCAACTCAATGACATCCAACACAATCACCCACAAAGAAACTCAAACAACGCCATCTGAATGGTACTTTGATAGTTGTTGTTGTATGTAAATTATACAAGTGTCAAAAACTCTTCCCAATGTCGTTGTTGGCCTATTACATACATAAACAACATATCTTCCAAAATTTGGTTCATCCTTTGTGTCTTCCTGCCTATCTTAGGGTGATATGTTGTACTAAAGTTCAATTTTGTTCCCAAATCCTCTTAGAAACTGGTCCAAAATCATCCTGTAATCATTGATCCTCTGTCACATATGATCATTTTTTATATGCTATGTAATGTCACAATATCTCTAACAAACTCTAGCTATGTCTATCACCTAATATGTCATATGTAAATGAATAAAATATCTTCGTCAGAGTATCAACTACCAGGAAAACCGAGTTGTGTCTCGTTGTCGTTAGTGGAAATCCAACTATAAAGTCCATCGAAATGACCTCCCATTTCGATTCTGGAATAACGTTTGGCTGTAGTAACCCTTCTAGATGTCTATGTTCATCTTTCACTTGCTTGCATTTTATAAATCACACCACATAACTAACTTTGTTTGCTTTTATTCCCTTTAAGAAGAATAAATGCTTAAGGTCTACCCTCATATTCGTGACTCCCGGTTGAGCCATGTACACTGCTCTATGAGCTTTGCTTGAGATCAAACTTCTTAATTTGTCGTTAGTGATACATAAATTGTGACATCCCCCAAAAATAAAGAAAATAAAAATTATTTTTAGAATTTAAATTGCTGGAAAATTTATTTCCATTTTTAGTAAATTCGAAATTGGAAAATTTTTGCCATTTATGGCAATTTCGAATTTCGAATTTTATGAATTGTAATAAATGATTTTGACTGTTGGGCAGAGATCTGATTTGTCCCAACTAGATATTGGACAATGACACTTGTTAAAAACATAATATTTCATATTTATTGCAAGAAGACAAATGGAACAACCATGTTACAAGTAGCTGACCATGACTCCATGAGTGGGGAACATGTTGGAACTACCCCTGGGCTAAGTTTTACAAGTGGAAAATTAGTGATTTGGCCATTGGAAGCCCCTGAAAATCAGGGATTTGGGAAGCTGCGAAAATTCCCAAGGAAGGGAAAAGACCTAGGCAAGTTACAAATAGGCATATGCGAGGAGGCAGGAGGCTGCTGAGTATGCTGGTTAAGGAGTCTATTTTGTTTTTTTCTTTGCACTTGCTGTTATGAACACTAGGAGGGTGTGAGGCAAGGTGGAAAGGTGACTGAATCAAAGGATAGTGTTGCAGAGGGAGTTCCAAGTTCGCCCTTATGGACTCATGGTCAGGCTAGGGGTGAATCGGGCAAGTAGTTGTGGCTGCTCAATTCTACGGTTGGGAGGAACGTGGTTGTTCCCTTTGTTTCTCTCTGTAAGTCTAGTTCAGATATGTACCCTAAACTCTATCTGTCTGAAGGATGTGTTTTGTTTGTTATATGTAAATTACTATTTGTGTTATCATTATACATGAGAGAGTTCTAGTAGCTGTTTGAATGATCATGTTACTACTGTAAATCTTCTTTGTACTTAAATATTTAGTATTCTACACCCACTGTGGAACGAAATTGGTCATTGTTAATGATTTTTCTTAATGTTGGTATACATGCAAGATCCCAGACAAAGGATGTTTGAAAATTCAGTGAGTATCTATAGGATTCAAATACAAAATTATTTTTTCAGAATCAATTTTTTGAGCGAATAGAATCATTGTACGCATATATATAGAGGTATATCAAACTTTAAACAAAGTAGAAGGAATGCGCAGAGCTATTGTATCCATCTATATGTTTATATATATATATATATATATATATATATAATATGCACAAAATTGAATAGTCAAAGAGAACTATTGTACGCATACATCAAACTTGAAATTGAACCATTATATGCACATAATCGAATAGTCAAACAGAACTATTGTATGCGTCTATTCATATACATCAAAATTGAAATAGAACCATTATATGTGTTTCGAGCTTTAATCGAGTAGATGGAATGTACAACGCTATTATATGCAACTATAGGTTTAAATATATATATATCAACCATGGATAGAATCGAATAGCCAATGGAGCCAATATATGCATCTATCAAACTTGAGAACCATTATATGCATTTCAAAACCTTAACAAAGTAGAAGGAACACACAGAGAAAAAATGTATGCGACTATATCTGTATATATTAAACTTGAACAGAAATTGTTATATGTGTCTTCAGATTGTAACAGAGTACAATGAACAGACAGAGCTATTTTCCTATCCGTCTACATATTTATAAATCAAATTCAAACCATGCATATATATATATGTATGTTTTAAACGTTAACAGGGATGAATGAACGAAATAGAACTAAATGTGTACATATATCTCAACAGAGTTAAATATATGCACAAATTAAAATGACTATGGGCGTATGACTGTTCAAACTGTAAACCAGATCCATTTTACAATCGAAAACAAATGCTTACGAGTACGAAGAGTTGAAATTGGCGAGACCTCTAGAAAACGATTGCAGATAGGGGGGGTAAACAACCCTTTTGATAAAATAAACAACAATCTCTTACTTCATGTTACATTTAAAACAAAATTGGGTTAAACAAAAATGTGTTTAAACCCTCAGTGAGCAGATATAGAGAATCAGTGCTTGAACAAAGGACCTCTTATCTTCCGAAAGAACAAACTACGAACAGAATTCAAGAACACCCGATTTCAACAAGAGGAAGGGTTTTTTTATTTGGAACCCAAGTACCTTTGCCAGGCCGAGTAGAGGCTGGGACCCGCACTGGAAAAGGACACACCTGCATTCGAATAATACAATAATACATTAGAAACTTATAAAGGAATAACATTGTTCTATCAAATCAAGAAGGAAATAATGATGACCGTAGCCGACCAAATACTTAACTCAGGGCCGAAACGCCACACCCTCCTATTGCCATACTTCGTAATCAACCCAGACGGAGGGGAGGAGAGTCCAAAAGCTCCTGGTGGGTACCCTCATAACAGTAAGAGCCCCACTATCAGTACATAGAAAAACCGAATGACACATATCCTTTTCCTTTACAAAATAAAAATGACAGTGCGAAAATCTCAAACAAGAAATCATTTGAAAAGAAAACCCTCAACGAACAAGGCAAGGAAGGCAAGGAACGATATCATTTTAATCTTGAAGAATAATCCAACATCATCAAAGAGTACTACTCTGGATCATCCCGGTTACAGTTCTGAGAACATCTTAGACACGGATTAAACTGGGGTAATCCCATGGGACACACGTACAATGAACCTTATGTATAGTTCCCGGTAGTAGAGGGTCTGCGACCCAGGTATTACAGCAAGGCAAAATAAACTTTTACTGTCACTATGAAACAAAAGAAAAGGACACATAGACTCTATGAGGGAAAGGTAAGTCTATAACCACAGTGAAGTAAACAGGAAACAACTCTTTCCTCCCAGCTTCAACCAAAACATTAAACTCTATTCAAATCCGAGATTTTGATAGTCACTTAGTGAAACTTACCAGGCATTACAGTCAACTGCACCAAGGGTTGCTCACGGAGGTAGTAGTTGCTTCCTGTGAAAGTTGTAGAGCCTCCCCTACGAATACATAAAGGAGAAATGAAAACCTAAGAGGCACGATCAACATTCTTACAGCTTGTAACATACAAGATCCTGCTCTAGGGAAAGCTGGTGTATACAGATTGGAAGGAGTCGGAGGAAGAGACATCGGGACTGCGGGTCGTAGAACCCCTTTATTAAATCCCTGACAGAGCTTTAAACACCTCCTGACAGGCACATCCACAACCTTAAATGCAGGAGGTCTGAAGCAAACCAAAGGCTATGACCGTCCAAAGAACCAGTTCATTACCAACCCTGAAAATTATCATTTCGTTACTCTGGCCAGCGGAAGAGAGTTAGTTAGGTTCGGATGTGTGACGTGTTCGCTTCGTTATGAGAGGGACGAACTGTAACATAACAAAATAGAACCATCAAAGGAAATCACTTGGAAAACTTTTCTGACACAACTATTAACCACATTAAAAACCTTACCAGTCACGACTTAAAAACTAACGTGACATAGTTGGGAGCGCTTGAACCTTGATAAATCCAAGACCTATCTCTATGCGCATAGTGTGTTTTTGATAAACATAAAGGGACTATGATAAACCTTAGAATAAAGTACGCGCACTATAATAAACCTTATGGTAAAGTAAGTTTGGACTCTTAAATTGCCTTTTCGAATTTTGTGAAAGATACTAGGCCAAGGGTTTTACTTAAGCCAGGTGCATTAATCCAGCATGTTATAAGGTCATGTAAATAAAAAAAAGGGTAAGTATCTGGCTCACCAGTGGGTTAAACGAAACCAAATAGCAAGTACATCACCACAATTTTTTTATTTTTTTTTTATGAGAATTTTTAGGTTCATTACATATGGTATCAGAGAGAAAGTTACAACACTGGGCCTGAACAGGGCCACTGTAGCACTTAGTACATAATTATTTTTTTTTTGTCTTCCCAAAAACTAATAAATTGTATGGTTACAAACATAAGACTTTCTCTGTTTTGGTGAATAAGTATGGCAGCTCGAGACAATGCAGAAAATAGGATGGAAGAAAATCCACAGCAAGGACCTTCTGGAGATACAAGGCAGAATAGTGACGGAAGCTCACCCACAGAAGTATTGGAAATAATGAGGAATCTAATTGTCAAACTACAGATCTTGAAAGCTGACAATGAAAAATTGAAGAAGGAATAGCAAGAACAACAGGAGATAAGCGAAGTCCTATTGCGCAGTATAGTGAGCAAGAAAATCCCAAAAGACAACAATAACGATGAAGAAGTCAGCAAAAGAGCTAAAATGGCGAACCAGTGACAGAACTGGAGGAAAAATGGCAGGAGGCCTAACTTTTGGATTTTTTGGTCAAATGAGGTGCTAAAAAAGCCAAGATAGGGGTTTTTGGACGTTCTGAGTCCATTGGCACTATTTTCACAGGCATTTTTAGACTTCTTTTGTAGTATTTTAACCAGTGAAGTTTGAGGAATCTCCAGGAAGCTTGAAGCCCTCATTGTTTGAGGCATTGCTCAGATGAGTACAGGTCTATTTTCTGAGACTGAATAGTCATTTTTGACTAATTATGATGCTCTAAACACATTGGGATAGATTTCAGATCCATTGGAGGACTTTTAAAGGTGTTTTTTCCACATTGAAGCTCAGAGAAGCTTGGAGGCGACATGTAGAAGAGGTCATTACTGGATGAGAAAAGATCCATTTTCAGAGTTCTAATAGTCAATCTTGGGGTTTTTATGTATTCTGAACCCAATGGTACAGTCTATAAATCCATTGGAGTTGAGTAGAATCTTGTAAAAGAACATTTGAAAAACTAATCCCAAAGAGCCAAGTCCATTGAAGGAGGCTCAAGGAGATGTAGCCCAGAGAGGGGTGAACTCCTTTATCATCTTGCTATTGTTGTGAGTTTTCTATGTTATTTGTTGCACTTTATATTGTTGTGTATTGGTTTATAGCACATATTTAATCTTTTAAAAATAAAATTTCCTCACACATGAACATTGACAAGAAGAAGTAAGAACTTAACACCTAAACCATCTTGCATATTTTAACACATGAAGCAAGGGCCTGAAAGGTTTATTTTATTGAAGTAGAGGGTGCTTGCATAGCATAACAAGTCATCCTTCTATTTTCAGATCAAATGGTATCAGAGCATAGTTTGTTTTGCTCATGTATTTGCCAATGATAGCTTGAGATTTAGTTGTTGGTATTTGTGCAAGTTTTGTGTTGAAGTTTGATATCTTGCAAAGATGGAGGAAGATTCAAGCATGGATAGTTCTCATACGTCTTACAAATCTAATTTATTTGACAAAGAGATGTTTAAGGCATTGTTAACCATGAAAGATATGGTACAATAATTGTGGAAAGATAGAGAAGAGAGCATTGTCCTTCAAGAGAAGTTGATGGCCATGAAGGAGGAGAAAGACCAACTTCTTGAAAAGTTGCATGAGGTGGAGAATCAACTTCATGAAGCAAAAGAAACCCTTACCAAGTACATGCATGAACATGAGGTATGTAATGCTAGTTTGTCTTCAAATTCCTCTCAAGAAGAATGCTTTGGTGTTTTTGAAAATCACACAAAAGGAATAGGGTCCAAGTTATTGTTAAAAATGGGCTATGAAGGTAAAGTTTTAGGCAAGCATGCACAAGGCATTGTTGAGCCTATTGTTGTTGAAGAGAGACCTAAGTATTGTGGTCTTGGTTATGAACGAATTGATGGAACAAATTCCAAAGTTGAGGAAACAAATGAAAAAGTTTCAAGAACAAATTTTGTTTCCAATTCACCTCCTCAAGAAGGTGTTAAAGGTGAAAGTTCAAGAACTTTTGTTGAAAGTTCAATCTCTTCAGCATCAAAAACTTGTGTTCAAGATGAATGCAAATGTGTGAAACAAAACAGTTGTGACATCCATGAGGACAAGAATAGATTTGTTAGTCTTCAAAAGAGAGCTTGTAACTCTTCCGATTCACCTCCTCAAAGGGGCGATAAAGGTGAATGTTCAAGGTATAAATCTGCCTATAATTCCGTTGCTTTTGATTATGTTAAGCATGATAAATATGCATGTAAAAATGGAAGAAAAAGGCCATGTACATATTGTGGTTTATATAACCATCATGTTTCAAAATGTTGGAAAAGAATGTCCACTTTCAGGAAACTTTCCAAGCAGAGGCAACATGAAAAGAACATGCAAAAGATTTGCACTCATTGTCAGAAGAGGGGTCATATCATTGACCAATGTTGGACATTTCATCCAACCTCTCATCCTCAGCACAAGAAGCAGTTGGTTAAAAATATTGACAAGAATGGAAGAGGAGATTCCATCATTGATGTGAGCCAAGATGATTCACAAGAAGAGGACTTTCAGCAGAAGAATTCCCCATTGAGTTGGCTTGGTAAGAAATGGTTAGATTTCTTGAGTAAGTAAGGTTTGCATTTTTTCTGTAGTAGATGCACATTTCAGCCTTATCTTTTCATTTTGTTGAAGTTTGACAAGTTGCTGCAGTCTATCATAAATTGCAAGATGCGATGTTGCATGTGAATGCATTTATTTTTGAATACATACTTGTGTTATACCACCTCGTCAAGAACATGTAAAAGAGGGGTATGCTGCTCGTTTGTTACAGCCATACACATTTTTCATATTCAGCTCTTTAGTACCCACATGTTTTGGGTTTAAGTACCTATGTTTATACTGGAAGGAGAGTTGAAGAGCTATGCGCATGCATTTGGTTTTGTGAGTGCGTAAAAAATGAATTTGATGATAGTTTCATGAATGACTCATGATTGTAGCATGATTGTTTATCATGTCTTTCGACTTGATGCTTTGGAAGGTTGATATGTTTTACATGAGTCTCGACTTGTGTCGATATTATCTTGACGACTATGTTTGTCGTTCATGGTTTTCGACTTGTGTTTAGTCGGTTATGTTGGATGGCTTGTAAGTCAATTTTGAGTACATTGCGATAAGGAAAACGCCATGTATTTTGATGAAGCACAAGATGCGACCATTGCTTGAAGAGAAAAAAGACTTTGCTGTCATTATTTTCAGTCTTGTGTCAATTTGTTTTCAAGATTGATGGTTTTCTTGGCTTGTGACAAGATGTCGCAGGAAAGTTTTTGCAGCCATTGGAGAGCGGATTGTTGATGTCAAAGAGTTCAAAAGAGGGACTTGATTATCAGTGGGAAGGTTGGTAGTATTCCAAGAACAGAGAGAACAGTGGGTCAGCAGTAGCCAGAGAGCAGTGGTTGAGGGACATAGCTAGTTGCAGTGCAAGGCATGTCGAAGTATCCAGGTGATTGTCGAAAAGACTTTTCAAGTAGAATCAGTTGATAAAACTTGAAAGTAGAAGAGTATTGAAGCTCATATAGATAATCATAAGATTTTGTAGGTCCAAAAGCCTTTTAGTGGGAAGGTGTGATCAAAATCTGGACCAGGGGTAAAAAATTTGCTCAATTTTCAAAGTGCTCAGAATGTGACAAAAATACTGCCATTATGTCCGTCTCATCTTCCTGATTCTATCGGTATATTTACTTTCTCAAACGGAGTCCGTATGGAGAAGATATCGCAATCTGTTCATCTAGCCAAACAGGGAAAAATCTGGGATGCTGACTGGGCAGTCCGTACATGCTGACTAGAAAGAGGCCGTACAGCTGACGTGGCGACCGTATGCTGATGTGGCACCTACTGATGTGGCAGGTGACATGGCAGATTCTGCTTGGTTGATGGTGGTTGAATCATTTAGTGCCACGTGGCACCCCTGTATTCGATAATAACTTTTGGTTCGTTTATTAAAACTTTATGGAGGCCCCGGGGTTCGACCCCCAGACCTCCCCACTATGCATCACCTTCATAAAACTCCGCTAGCCAACATACCTCTTGGTGTTTCTTATTATAAATACATGTTTAAAATTATTTATGTTTAAACTATTAAATGTTGGCGCGGGGGTAGGGCTGGGGCTTATCCCCAGCCCTCGGTTTCGGTGGTCATACATATGACCAATACATATGTTAAACGGGTGCGCGGGGGTATTGGAATATGACCCGTGGTCCCATTCATTGCAATATGATGGAAAATTTATATGGAAATTGCGCGGGAGTTTCATTTATTTAAAGCCCATGGTTTTTAAACTTTCATATAATCGTTGGCCTATTGTGCGCATCGGGTGTTAAATGTTCAGTCCATGGTTTCGGGCACAATAGCATGTGACCAAAAACATTTTTAAATGGCGCGCGTTTTCGATTTAAAGTTGGGTTTTGCGTTGTGTTTATATGGTTATGTAACCACACACCCGACACCTGTCAAACTATTATATACGCGTGGAAACGAGCCCCTTTATATGCGCTCGGACGTGGCCATATGGTCCCCCATGCGCCCAACACCTCCGTCCTCGGGGGCTTTGATTTCGCTAACGGTGCGACAATTTGGCACGTTTTGTGGAGAGGCACGCGTGTGCTGGTTTTAGGCACGAAAAACGCTCAGAGCTGGGTTCATTCACGCACAGGTGCAAAATGGCGAACTAGTGACAGAACTGGATGGAGGAAAAATGGCAGGAGGCCTAACTTTTGGAGTTTTTGGTCAAATGAGGTGCCGAAAAAGCCCAGATAGGGGTTTTTGGATGTTCTGAGTCCATTGGCACTATTTTCACAGGCATTTGGAGACTTCTTTTGTAGGATTTTAACCAATGAAGTTTGAGGAAGCTCCATGAAGCTTGAAGCCCTCATTGTTCGAGGCATTGCTCAGATGAGTATAGGTCTATTTTCTTAGACTGAATAGACATTTTTGACTAATTATGATGCTATGAACACATTGGGATAGGTTTCAGATCCATTGGAGGACTTTTACAGGTGTTTTTTGCACATTGAAGCTCAGAGAAGCTTGGAGGCCACATGTAGAAGAGGTCATTACTGTATGAGACAAGATCCATTTTCAGAGTTCTAATAGTCAATCTTAGGGTTTTTATGTATTCTGAACCCAATGGTATAGTCTGTAAATCCATTGGAGTTGAGCATCAGCTTGTAAAAGAACATTTGACAAACTAATCCCAAAGATCCAAGTCCATTGAAGGAGGCTCAAGGAGACGTAGCCCAGTTAAGGGTGAACTCCTTTATGATCTTTCTATTGTTGTGAGTTTGTTGTGTTATTTGCTGCACTTTATATTGCTTTGTATTGGTTTATAGCACACATTTAATCTTTTAAAAAGAACATTTCTTCACACATGAACATTGACAAGAAGAAGCAAGAACTTAACACCTAAACCATCTTGCATATTTTAACACATGAAGCAAGGTCCTGAAAGGTTTATTTTATTGAAGTAGAGGGTGCTTGCATAGCATAACAAGTCAGCCTTCTATTTTCATATCAGAGGATGGAACAAAAACTGACAGGAAAAGAAAACAAGTGGATCACCTTGAAGGAGAATTTAAAAAAATAAAACCCGCTATATTTGACGGGGAATCTAGGATAGGAGAAGATGCAGAGGCATGGCTATTGGACATCAAAAAGTATTTCCAAATCTACAACTATTCCAACAACATGAAGGTCAGGATGGCCATCTATAATCTGAAAGGGAAGGCCAATATTTGGTGGCAAGATCTGAAGTTGGCCGAGGGCCTAAAGGAGAAACAGTTGGAATGGTCTGACTTTAAGAAGTATTTCAAGAAGTAGTACGTTTTTGAAAATTATTATGAAAGGAAGACAAAGGAATTTTATGAGTTACGACTCGGACAGATGACGATGGAGGACCTTATAAACAAATTTTTGGATCTGCTAAGACTTGTACCATACATCAAGGAGGATAAAGTAAAAAATCAACGATTTCTAAGCTGTCTCCCACAGTCCTACAAGGATAGAATTGAGTTTGAAAACCCCAAATTCTTAAGTGAAGTATTCATAAAAGCACGAATGTGTTACAACCAGTACAAACAGTGAGCAGATTTTCCCAAGATTTGGAAGGATAAGAAACAGGATCGAATGAACCCGAGGAAGAAGGGGTGCCAGCCAGCTCCTTATCGGAGTACCACAAAGAGTTTTCTGAGAAAGGATTTTCACTCCAATCCTTCAAACACTCAAGGCAATGGAAAACCAGCAAACCTCGGAACGAAGAGGTTCAGGGACAGCTCCCACAAGCCATTAAAGTGTTGGGAATGTGCAGAGCCTCATCTCAGGAGAAACTTCCCCCATTTGATTTCAACAAACAAAACTTCCGTTCATAACCTGCAAGAAGCCTTGACCATGAGAGACATAGGCAAGAGCCTACATCAAATAAATGAGGCCATTGATGGACGACAAGTTGAACACCAGTCCTCAGTGGTAGAAGTCGAAGGTAAAATTCATGACACTCGAATTTCTGTTTTAATTCACCTCCACGAAACATTGATTTATGTTACTCCGAAGGTGGTAGAGTCAAATAAACTTAAGAGACTGAAGAACACAAAATCATGGCTTGTGCAACTAGCAATAGGTGCAAAAAGGGAAGTAATTAACTATATTCTATATTTTGAGGTCAAACTATATGGTCAAACTATAAGGACCGATTTGAACATCCTACCACTAGGATCTTATGATATGATTATTGGGATGGACTGGTTGGAACGACGCAAGGCAATATTAAATTGTTATACAAAGATACTTAGCTATAAGGATGATTCTGGCACCACTAGGACAGCCCAAGGTATACCAAAAATGGTATCGGTAAGACAAATATCAGCGATGCAGCTAAAGAAATGTGTGAGCAAAGGATTCAGGTTTATGCCATACAAGTGACGAGACTGGCAGAAGACAAGGATAAGCCAAATTTGGAAGATTTTGTTGTCCTGCGAGATTTCAGAGACATATTTGTGGAAGAGATACCAGAATTACCCCCTAGAAGGGAAATAGATTTCTCCATAGATCTATTACTCAGTTCTTCCCCTATCTCAAAGGCGCCTTATCGGATGAGTCTCCCAGAACTGACTGAATTAAAAATACAATTACAGGAATTGTTAAACAAAGAGTATATCTGGCCAAGTGTCTCACCTTGGGGAGCACCAATCCTCTTTGTGAAAAAGAAGGACGATGCTCTAAGATTATGTATTGACTATAGACAACTGAACAAGATGAGTATAAAAAATAAGTACCCCTTACCAAGGATAAATGATCTGTTCGATCAAGTAGGAGGGGCCAAGATCTTTTCAAAATTGGACTTACGATCCGGGTATCATCAAGTTCGAAGAAAACATGAGGACATAAACAAAACAACATTTTGGACAAGATATGGACACTATGAGTTTGTAGTCATACCTTTCATACTCACTAATTCCCCAACCACATTTATGTTCCTAATGAACAGTATTTTCAGTAAGTACTTGAACAAGTTCGTGGTGGTATTCATCGATGATATCCTGGTCTATTCAAAGATGGAGGAGGAACATGAGGAACACTTAAAAATAGTCCT
>JASDQU010243926.1:18716-31684 GCA_032191745.1 Picea mariana
TTTTTTTATCAGTGCCACAATGAGAAGGTTATGAAATCAATCAATTTTTTATCAAGAAGATACCCCCAAATATTGTTTTGCATTTTGATAGGATGGATATGTAGAGTAGGGATTATAGAGATCTACCATTATTGTGCACCAATACAAAAAAAATTGGCTCGGATATTTGGTTTAATTGTAGTCCTAATCCATGTGACATCTACACCACTGAATGGGCTGAATGGGACTCCTATGAGCTATGAGACATTTGTAGCATAGCGCAATAATGTGGTTCAGTAGGCTATTTTCCAAGCAACGGGAAAATAGATTCTAATAAATTAAATGGCAAAGGGCTTCGAAAAATGTTGCATTGAAAAGGAAGGACGCAACACACCCTCTACAAAGGCACCCATAAATGAGACAATACGAACTCTTGTGTGTCAAGGACCTGTTGATAAAAAAAATTGATCACCTAGATTTTCTACTCTTGGAATAATAAAAAAATTCAATATTAGAAGAAGGAAATTTTGGCAGATTATCAGTTCATTGTGTATCCCTCGGTCTCAGCTTTGTCACTCATTTTTTGGATTCAAAATCCGAGTTCGTATGCTCAAGATATCCAAGTTTTTGTCTAACTGCCCGAAAAAAAAAGTGTCTTTTTTCCATGTGCAACATAACTAAGATCTTCTTGGAACCAAGATAAGATTTTCGGAACCATGCCCTTTTTCTTGGAACTATAATTATATTATTGGAACCATGCTGGTTTTCTTGGAACTATCCATTTTTGTGGAACCACACTTACACTGAGTTCGTGATTTCGTGCACTCACTTCTTGGTTCTATATTTCTTGTTTCCAGTTCTTATGTCTCCATTTCCATATTTTCATATCTTATTTCCACACTTCTTTCCATATCTCTTGTTTCATCTCAAGTTCCACTTCCATACCCTTACTTAGTCTCACCCTTAATTAGTCTTGTTACACTCAGGTGGGGCTACCCCTCACAACCTTCCACACTTAACCATTTTTTTATATCCCTCTCACTCCCTCATACAAAGCTCCTCCATGCTGACCTACTCTCCTCACCTCCTCTCACTCCTTCCCTTATCCTTTCTTCCCTCACTCCCTCTCCTATACTTAACCATTTCTTCACCGCCTCCACTCCTCCATTCGGACCTGCAGACCTACAATCCCCCCTCACTTTGCAACCACACTCCCCTCTTGTCCCTCACCTTCCCCACTTATCTCTCCTTATTCATCCTCTCTCGTTCACTTCCTCACCCACTTAACTACTTTACCTTAAGTTTTCTTCCATTATTCATTAACCAATTGTATCATGATATGTGGCACCTTATCTACCCAATTACATCATGACACATGGCACATGGCACCCTATCAATCCAACCATATTATGACACATGGAAACCAATTATACTGTGACAAGTGGAATCCTATTAGAATGTGACAGTGGGTTGACTGGGCGACTCATCAATGACTAGGCACCGACTTGTTGTTGATTGGGTGCTAACTAGACGCTTATTGGGTGATCGCACTCCCTCACCTTCCTCACTTCTCTTTCCTTATTCCTCCTCTCTTGTTCACTTCCTCTCCCACTTAACCACTTTACGTTAAGTTTTCTTCCATTATTCATCAACCAATTGTATCATGACATGTGGCACCTTGTCTACCCAATTACATCATGACGCATGGCACCCTATCCATCCAACCATATTATGACACATGGTACCCTATCCATCCAACCATATTATGACACATGGCAACCAATTATATTGTGACACGCGGGCAGACTGGGCATTGACTCATCAATGACTAGGCACTGATTGTTGTTGAATGGGTGTTAACTGGGCGCTTACTGGATGATGATTGGGCTACCAAAATTTTAATTATTTCATGAATTATTTAAGGGGTCAAGTCACAAAGTCTTTATAGCTTCTATGTGTTTCACACTAAGTCCTTAATAAAGATTTTAAATTATATACTAAAACTTCCAACAATCCTATGCATGTGGGATATAATTTTAAAGGAAAAAGTCGAAATCTTAATGGAGTGGAAGAAATTAAGATCAAGGGCTAAGATTAACCCGTGATTTAGATGAACGACTGCTAAGTGGTGAATTTCTAGAAGCCATAACTTGAGATTCGAGAGTCGGATTTGGGAGAAAATTTCCTCGTTAGAAAGTTAATTCGACGAGGAAGATGATGGAATAGGTTTCAAGAGCTGAAATGGGCCATGATGCTCTAAGAAATTGAAATAATAGTGAGCTTGATTTTCATGGTTTGATGATAGATCTACTTGGAACCTCAACTTCCCGAGCTCATATCTTGAGATTCAAAACTCCAAATTATGCTCGGTATGACCCGTTCAAAAGATGAAATGGTGAAGATTGCATATAGAGTGTTTTCAATGGCTGAAAAAACAAATATATTACTTAGAAAATCAAAACGCAATCCACTTTTATTAAAGGAAATCAAATTGAAAATTTGAAAATAAACTTTATTAAAGGAATAAGTGGGCCCTACTTGGAGGCACGAATTTCAGTAACATAAATTCATTAATGATAATTCAATCAAGGTTTAATTAAAAGGAGTTTACTCAAAAAGGAATCGTGGAAAGTTCTAGAAAGGAAACTCTAACTACTTCAAGAACATTGAAAGAAAAATCTTTTAAAAAGGCAAGACAAGTGATCCGGATTTAGGAGCGGAACGAATTGATTAACAATATGAATACAATAAACACAAAGATATGAAGAACAACACAAATATTCAGTGAAAAATATCTTCTATTGAATAAATGAAATAGGTTGAAACTGTAAAATTGTAGAACTGAAACACTTGCTCGAATGGTGGTAGCTATCTCTAAGAAGCGATGTGGCTGCTACGGGCATTCGTATGAGCAAAATGATTACAATGAGGCTCCATAGGCCTTTTTGATATTACTCATGAATGGAAAAACCATAGACATCAAAAAACCTAACCCTAGAAGGTGAAACACCAAAAGTCATGTAGGCCCCTATGGGTAAGTTGGTACCTCAACTTCCTAGGGTCGTAACTTTTGCATACGACCTCTATTTTAGGCGCGTGATAGCCCGTTGGAAAGGTCTTTCAGAGAACTACACATTAAACAATCAAACTCTAACTTTGTTTACATATTGACTGTGGCAAGCCAAAAAACACTGTTTAGGGATCCAAAACTGTCCTAGAAGTACAACAAAATGTGCTGACATTAAAACATACAAAATAATCCAGTTGGATTAGGTGAGAGGCCACCAGTATCCACCTGGAACATGTGTAGGGCTTCAGACAACCCCAGAAGTGTAGTACCCACAATTACAAAGAAGTACAAAAGAACATGCCGAACTAAAAACGGAAAAGAGGAGCCAATTGGAATAGGTGGGTGGCCACTAATATCCACCTGGATCAGCAAGGCATTATCAAGGGGTTGGCAATCAAAAGTTTCTATAGTGGTAAAGAGTTTGCAAGAAGCAAAGTTTTATCTCTCCAAGATTCGGTGGACTGACCTACTAAAACTTGTCTCTCATCTTCTTCTTTTTTCCCGTTTCTTTCCATCAAATCCTTTGTGAATGTACTGAGATCAAGAAGATTTGGGTCTGAGCAATTCTTTCTTTGAAATCTTTAGTCATCTTGTAATATTTCAGGTCAAGAGGATCCCATACCTAGAAATCTTTCCCAAATCTACCTCACACTCACTACATGACTTTGATAAGTTCTTATCGGGAAACACCCCTTGACTTGGGGATTGGTTTACCTAATGGAGCACCATGACACCCCTCCCATACCTAAATTAGGCAAAAATTATAAGGTCTTAGAGACTTTGTTTAATTTTAAAAGGGGGCTTTGATGCACATGGCTAGGTGGTTCTTGTGTTAGATGTGGCTAAGTTGGCATGATTCTTGTGACTTGTGGACCCTTGGAGGGCACATCTATTTGTCTTTGTTGTCCAGTGGATAGGTATTTGTGAGGAGATGACTTAATTCAAACCTTCATGAGGCCTTTGAAGCCCAAGGATGGATGATAGACCCCACGTCTGGGGAAATTTTGTGATGAGTGTTTGTACCTGGAGAAGGAGGTCATTACCTTTGGACGCATTTTGGCATGACTAGACATTGAGATTCCTCCTCTCTCCACTTGGACGATGGCCTTTAGAGGCTTACACATCATCCTACTAGCCCATGATGTCATATAAAGGGATGGTGTTTGATGGAGATGATGGTTTTACACTTGGCATGGCATTTTGGCACATGTTGGACTGATGTATGGACTTCAGAGGCCTAATGTTGCACGTTTCCATCCCAACGTTGCACGTTTCCAGCCCAACGTTCCACCCTTGAAGCTCAACGTCACCCTAAGAAGGTATGAAAAAACCCTTTTAGGGTTTACTTTTTGTAAAAATTGAATTTTTGTAATTTGAAAGGGCAAATTAACAAGTCGACCCTCCTGTAAAGAGACATGACTTTTGGATAAAGTCTTTTGGTGGCTAGGATTTCCCATATAAGTATGGCTAGCCACCATTTCATTATTCATCATAACATTTCCTCTCATTTTGGTGGCTAAGGTTTGAAGGACAATTCTTGGATGTCTCTTGCTGATTTTTGGTGGAATTTCCTACAAATTAGGGTTTGTGCTTGGTTAATCTTGGAGAAGTAAGTAAAATCTATAATTTCATTTCATGTGTTGGATGTTTATGTTGAATTTTACTTGTTCATATTGAAGGTATATTGCTTGTTTAAACCCTAAGAGAGGAGCATAAGTGCTTCTTCCTCTCAAAGGGATTTTCCATCCATAAATCGATGAAGGAAATCCTACCTAGATTGAGCTCCTAAAGCCCTAAAGTGCTAGCACTTTAGGTGTGTAACTCTAGAGTCTTGTTGTTGACATAATCAAAGAATATAATAAGGATGAAAGAATTGCTAGACCCCAAAAGTGCTTTCTCTCTAACAACTTCTTCTTTGCAATATTTGAAATTTAGGGCCCTAATGTGCTAGCACCCTAGCTTTCAAGCCCTATCTCTTAGATATTACTATCATGATTCTCCAAACATATTGCAATTTATGTTATAAAAGACTCCATATCCCAAAAGGCACTAGTTTAATTGCTCTTGTGAAGGAATTTGATAAAAAAACTTTCAAATCTTATTCTGTAAGGCTTCCACAGACTTCTTCTAACTTTAACTTAGCCTAATCTAATAATTTTGGTGTTGATGTTGCAAATCATTGCTACAACTATCTCAATCAAATTAATTTGATGCATACTTCACTCTAACAACCAACTAACATGCTCATAATTTGCTTCGAATAGTTGCTAATTTATCTACTGAATGTATGTTAAGCTTTCACTATCTTTTCATGAAATTCTGATCTAATTTTCTTGTGGCTGTTACAAAATTCTAATCACTATGTAAACTATTATCTTGCTGCAATTTTGTACCAACTATCATTACTTTTCATTGTCTATTGTCTCTTGAGGTTTATATTACATACCGATACTTGGAAATATCACATGCATCCAGTAAATTGTTCTTGTTCCAGGAAGGTACTCAAAACACTTCCTTTTGCGGTAGGCTTAGCTACATTATTTGTTACTTTGACGCCTTGAGGTTACCAGGGATGCCTCCCCTGTGGTGGACTTCTCTCCATTACTAAAACGTGGGGATCTCTTACTAAGGTGACAGTGGTAGGATTTCTTGTAGCTACACAAGAGTTCACTTACTTGTGTTGGGATTTGAACAAGTACAAATCATGCGATAACATTTTGGTGCCGTTGCCAGGGACAATCGAGCCAATTTTCCTCAATGACACATCTCTAGTAAGCTTTTTTGGAAGCCCTTATCTTACAATCTTACCTGACGACTCCACTGAGGGTGATTCCTTCACTTCCTTCGATAATCCTAGAAGGGTTATCTGGCGACTCCACTGAGGGTGATTTCCTCACTTCCTTTGATAATCCTAGAAGGGTTATCTTGCGACTCCACAAATCTTAGGGAGGTATACCAACCCTCCTAAATATTACAGAAGAAGGCCTCCTCACGACTCTCCCATGGTAAAATCTCTCTTTGGGGGAAACCTTCTCTTGAGTACAATGGCTCAAATTCAAGCCCATAGTCAAAAGCAATGGGTGTCCAAGCTCTTCAAACCATTAGATATGTTAGCCATCCCAGGAGACTCTCGACAGATGCCTGCAAAGTATGAGAAATGGTTGCCTAATTTTTTTGGTAATGATGTGGTCACCGTTGAAGAGCATATGAGAAATTTTTGGCCCTTCTTTCAACTCAATCATGTGAGTTATGATGCCAAATATTTGATGATGAAGCTTTTATCTGCCACTCTTCAAGATGTTGCTAGAAGATGGTATGAAAGTCTTCGTGTTTCTAGCATCAAAACCATGGATCAATTAGAGGATTTTTTTCTTAAAAGATGGAGTGTCAAAGAAGATCCAAACATGTTGTTGATGCAACTCAATGAGATCAAGAAATCTGAGAATGAGACTGTTAGGGAGTTCCATACCAAGTTTGAAAGGTTGCTGCGACAAATACCTAAGATTCATCACCCTGGATGAGATTACCTTCTCTTCCTTTATACCAATGCATTTTCTGGGCAATTTGGATTCATGCTCAGGGATAAGGGCCCAAAGACAATTCAAGAGGCTCATAAAATAGCTACAAGAATCAAGGCTAATTTTTCATCATCAAAGGTGGAACCTTTCTATGCCCCAAGAACCAAGGTTGATGTTAAACCAAAGGTAGTGCATGACGCTGAGACCACCCAAGATATTAACGATTCCTTGGAAAGAATTGAAGAGACTGTGGATGGCATAAAAATAAATCAAACCTTGATGATGAATATAATTACCAATTTGGAGAGAGCATAACAACAGGCCCCCAAGCCTCCTTTCAAAGGACAACCTCAAAAGCCTAGTCAAGTGTACAAGCCTCGAAATGAGAAAGGGTGCCTACTACTCTCGCTCCCTAAAATGTTGTAGATGAAACTAAGTGTTTTCAGTGTAGGGATGCACATTGGGAGCATGAATGTCCAATGAACAGTGGAGACCCTAATCAAGTGAACATTTTGAATTATGTCTTCACTAAAGAGCCACGAGTATGTCTCAATATCACACTCAAACAACATGAAGAAGGCATAAAAGAAGCAGCCAAGAGGGCTAGGATGGAAGTTATAAACAATTTATATGAAGAGTCAAGGGAGAAGTTGAAGAGGCGAGAGTTGCAAGTGTATACCAGACAAAAGAAAGTGCCTCAAGCCCCTCCCACTGAATCCAATCTTCCTCAACATAAACTTCCACCTCCACTAGTGAGTAGGCTTCTACCCAATCCTACTTTGCCAAAAACCAACAATATTGACTTGAATTTTGACTTAGAAAGTGTTTTGGCAAAGATCGATATAACAATGCCTTTGAAAGAAATCATTAAGATCCCTTAAATGAAGAACAAGTTTGAGAGATACTTCAAGGTACATAATGAGTCGGTAGACCCTCCCATAATGCTGCAAGCAGATCATTTCAGGGTACAATATGATGATCATCCACCATTCTTTATGTTGCTGCAAGTAAATAACAAACACTTGAATAATTACATGCTTGACTCAGGGGCATGTGCAAATATGATGTCACTAAAGGTAATGAAACAGTTGGGTTTAAAGACCACAAAAATTTACAGAAATGTATGCGGCTTCAAATCCAGGGCTATTCCCACTCATGGTGTGATAGAAAATGTGAAGGCGCGCCTTACCCAATATCCTGAGATAAGTATCCCAATGGACGATGTAGTGGTGGACATCCCTGATGTATGGGGCATGCTCTTGTCTAGGAAGTTCGCTCCAACATTAGGTGGCACATTACAGATGGACCTGTGTAGTATCGATATACCTATGGATGATTGTACTTATGCTTGCTTTCCCAATATGACTATGGCCGAGGCTCACGTTGAAGAAATTGATATCGATTCAAAGACATAAGAAATACCTGAGCCAACAAAGGAATCTCTTCCAAGTTTTTCTCTACATGACTTACCTTTCACCGAGGAAGAAGATTTTGATGCCATATAGTGGCCAAAGAAGGAAGAGTACCAACAATTGCTAGACATGTATAAGGATGGTAAAGTTGGCTCTGTCATAGTATTAAAGAAAGAAGACAAAGATATGTTGGTTAGACCAAGCCAAGATGATGTCCTTACCACATAATCCCACCCCCTTCCCTCAAGACAGTGCAAAAGAGTAATACAAGAAGCAGTTGATCCCAAAAGAGGGGATTGCAAACAAGGATATTTGGTCTTGGAGTAGGATGCGAAGATAGGCCAGCCTAGTACCCATAAGGATTCTAAGAAGTTTTGGTTGGGTCCATTTAAGGTTAGAGGGAAGTCTGTCAATGAATCTTACTACCTATCCACAATGCAAGGAAGGAGGCATCCATTACCAATTAGTGAGCATCTCCTTAAGCCCCATTGTGGGGAAGAGACTTGACTTCTTGATCTAGCACATAGTAGAGTAGGTAGGTTAGGGTAGGCGTTTGCATTTTGCATTCTATTGCATTGTATATACGTTACATCTTGCATATCATGATCGCATAGTTGCATCTTGATTTACATTCTTTTCTTGCAATTTGCATCATTGCTATGTCATATTTGTATGTTTTGTATTGATATGTTAGATTAAAAAAAAATATCAAAAAAAAATTCTTTTCAACATTTGCTTTGGATTTTTGATAGTTAGCAATTTTTCATAAGAATAAGGAGTGATAGCGCCACCCTCAATGCTCTGACGATTTTGCTTGAGTGTGTAGGCATATGTCATACCAGAGATGTTGAGGTTCTCATGCGCTCTACGGTGAGCACATGTTCAGAGCCTGATGTTACCCCTCCAAGCTAGGGGTAACTAAGGAGATTATGTCTCGAGGCCCACAGATAGCAAACATGGAGTGTCGATAGTCATGTCGGCCAAGAGAGCCAAGAGGGCCCCTCCTCCTCATCATTCATCACCTACAATAGAGCACAATCCACCACATCGGCTTGGTCCAAGAAGACAACAGGTTTTGCTCCATGAGGTAACAAGTTTGGTATCATGGTAAGTGTCATTTTAATATTTGAAGCATTTGAGCATGTTGCAAAGAACCCTTTCTTGATCATAGAACATTTGCTTGGAATTTATACCTTTTGCCTAGTTTCACCTTGACGAGTGACATGGTCTCCTAGTAAGTAGGTCAACCTCGAGAAAAGGGTTGCTACTGGGGGATTAAAACTTAATTGCAAACCAAAATGCAAATTTGGGTGTCAATTTAAGTTTGGGTTTATGCCAAATAAATGGGGGCAGCTCCTTCCAACTCCCTCCTTATTGAAACCTTAGAAATGATGGGGGCTACCTTAGCCATCCCCTTAGTGGATATCCTACTATTGAATTGACAAGTATTATTGAACCAACAATGTATCATTACTTCCCTACTACTCTTGCTTGTATGAAGCATTATGAATTGCATGGTAGTGTTGTTTAGTGATTAGTGTGGGTTATATTGTTGGGATAGGCATCAGTTATGATTCCTGTTGAATTAATGGTGTCTCATTGTCTTAGCTCTAGAATTTCTACATGAATTCAAAATTCAATAGTTCTAAGCAATAGAGGGAGCTCCTCTCCCTTGGTTTTGAACCTACATTCTTGTCTCTCTGTTAAACTTGGTCCCAACCTATTTTTTGATCTATCATCTCTTTGCAGGATGGCACATTGCCATTGCAACAAAGGGTGCGACATCTTTTATGTGTTGGGCGAATTCAAGAAAGGGCTCAAGCAATGTATGAAGGATGTGGGAGAAGCCCATTGTGGTATTGTCAATGCTTGGATCATGTGGGAAAGGTGGCGGTAGGAGTTTGAGGAAAAAACCTAGTAAAGTAGTGTAGCTTGAGACAATTATGTAGTGGATACAACTAGATATGTGGTGGATTTAAGAGATTGGTAGAAGGAGGTCGATGTGTATATGTGAGTTGAACACGACAAAATTTTGGAGGTCTCCATCCAAATTGACTTAGTAAAACAGTGCATGGAGTGAATCATATCCCACCTTGGTATTCTAGATAGTGTGGTTAACCGCCCCTCCCACATTCAAAGTCTTCCCCTTTAGCAGAATCTCCCTAGGCCTATGAGGAGCCTCTACAAATCCCAAGATGGAATTGGAATAAGGTATTATTTTTCAAGCTGTAGATGCTAAGGAGCAAAATTATAGGGCTTGGAAGCGAAAGCTTCAAAGAAACGTCAAATAGAAGAAGCCTACAAGCAACTATACAACTAGTATTTACTTTCCTTGTTAATTTATGTTTTTTTAAGTAGGTTGTTAAGATGATCATTTAAGAGCTCAACATGTCACTTGCAAAAATTGAACACCCTTAAAGCTATTGACACATTAAAGCTATTGACACAAACTGTGAGGAAGTCGAATCCAATCTCAGAAAAGTATTGGCGGCCTGCGATCCCGATGTCTTGGTTGAATTATCCCTATAGATCGTGCTTACACATTTCTCATTTTGGCCAAGGCAGTGGTGAGTCGTGACACTATTCACTTGTATGTATTCTCTAAACGCTTCACTATTTTAGCGGTTTTATTACATATTCAGGTGTTGTATAACTGTGGGAACGAAACCTTTTGTATAGTTAATGGCATAAGCTTCTTATAAACCCTAAACTGTAGAACTTGTTTTCAGGGTTTGCCACTGATTTCACTTCAGCAGTTTCTGATATTGAATTTCGTATGTTGTTTTCCCAGTGCAGTTAAGGCGCAGCGGGGAATCTCCAGACGAGCATAATGTAAAGAGCGAGCTGGTAAGATTTTGGAGTTCTTTTCTTGTTTGAAATTATACATAGATTTCAGGCATATCTTGCCTTATAGATTTTAGTGGCCAGTGTCTTTAATTTTAAGATTTGAGACTAATTGGAAAACGTATGGGGTTTGCATGATAATCGATGTGCCAAGCATTCGTCATTTAACGAACTGGGAAATCTAATAACAGAAGTCCTGTATCAGAGAACATTTTGAGAACTAACATTTGACCTTTGTTACTGTTCAATCTTCGTTTTCTTCCTTTTTTGGGAATTGTTTCAAGAAACATGCCCCGACAGGCTGCCTGGCAAAGAGCAGACTTCCTTTGTTTCAGGTGTTAGGTTTGAGTGGCAGCTATTCAGCCAAAATTGCCCATTAGCTCCATCTAGCCTCATCCCTTTGAAACTCACGCCATACAGGTGGGACAGACCACAGCAAGAATGAAACTCTGTTGAATGGCTTGACAATCGGTTGGCCTTACCTCACCAATGGAACCGTCGTGGATAGCTTGACAATCGGTTGGTATCACCAGTGAATCAACGCCCCATCTTCAAAATATAAAAATGAAGGTTAAAGGACATATTTTCTAACTTTTATTGTTGCCAGTTTATTTGGTAGCTATTCGGCCAAAATTGCCCAGGACTTCTACCAGGGCTCATCCTTTGAAACTCATGCAATATAGGTGGGGCAGACCACAGTAAGAATGGAACTCAATGTTCTGAAGATTCCTCAATTAATGAACCGGGAAGCCTGATAATATAAATCCTGGATCAGATATGGAGAAAAAATATTTAACAGTTGTTACTGTTCAATATATCCCGAGCATATGGAAAATATGTCTTTGTTTGCCTCGTTCCTTTTTTTTTGGAATTGCTTCAAGAAACATGCCTCAAGTAGGTTACACTGCAAAGAACAAACTTCATTCGGTTCAACATGCCTCAAGTAGGTTACACTGCAAAGAACAAACTTCATTCGGTTCAGGTTCCAGGTTTGAGCGGTAGCTATTCAGCCAAAATTGCCCAGTACCTCCACCTGGTCTCATCCCTTTGAAACTCATGCCATACAGGTGGGGCACTGTCACAGTCCACAACGAGAATGGAAACCTGGTGAATGGCTTGACAATCGGTTGGCCTCACCAGTAAATCAATGCCCCATCTTCAAAATATAAAAATGAAGGTTGAAGGACATATTTTCTAATTTTATTGTTGCCATGTTTGTTTGGTAGCTATTCAGACAAAATTGCCATGGACTTCTACCTGGGCTCATCCCTTTGAAACTCATGCAATACAGGTGGGGCATATTGAAATTCTGTCTTTTGAAAATGCCGCATTAATAAATTAGGAAGCCTAATAATATAAATCCTGGATCAGAAACCCACATTGAAAACATTTGACAGTTGTTACTGTTCAATAGGCCTCTATATCCGGAGCAGATTGAAAATATGTCTTTGTTTGCCTTGTTACGTTTTTTTGGAATTGCTTCCAGAAACATGCTTCAGTGGCTGCACCACAAAGAGAAGACTTCATTTGGTGCTTTGAGTGGTAGTTATTCAACCAAAATTGCTGAGTACCTTCACCTGGCCTCATCCCTTTGAAACTCATGCCATATAGGTGGGGCAGAGTCACAGTCCACAACGAGAATGGAAACCTTGTGGATGGTTTGAAAATAGGTTGCATCTAGATGGATGTCGGTAGCCTCCCACCTGTTCCAACTGGCTCATTTTGACAGTTTTCCAGTTCGACAGTTTTTTCAAGAGCTGAAATGGGCCATGATGCTCTCAGAAATTGAAATAACAATCAGCTTGATATTCATGGTTTGATGATAGATCTGCTTGGAACCTCAACTTCCTGAGCTCATATCTTGAGATCCAAAACTCCAAATTGTGCTCAGTATGACCTGTTGGAAAGCTGAAATGGTGAAGATTGCATCTAGAGTGTTTTCAATGGCTGAAAAAACAAATACATTACTCATAAAATCAAAACACAGTCCACTTTTATTAAAGGAAATCAAATTGAAAATTTGAAAATAAACTTTATTAAAGGAATAAGTGGGCCCTACTTGGAGGCACAAATTTCAATAACATAAATTCATTAATGATAATTCAATCAATGTTTAATTAAAAGGAGTTTACTCAAAAAAGGAAT
>JASDQU010243926.1:49131-59245 GCA_032191745.1 Picea mariana
AACCTCTGTCTATGGATCTTGTTTTGTATTTCTTGATACTTCCATTAGTTGCATGCTTGATATTATAGATCCTCTTGGAAGTTACCACAGACTTCCCTTTTTGGTCCCTGAATAATATCTTATGCATCATTCTTTAAGGCGTATTGGTATTCTTCTGTTATAGCATCTTGCCATACGGGTTCTCTTGTTGCTTCTCTAAGACAAGGAGTCTCAGCATCAATGAAGTGGCTCATGATTGAAGGATAGCTCGAAAAATCTCTTTTTTCTTTCTCGGAATGTGCCTTGAGAAGCTTGTATGTTTCTCTGCCTCTAGCAGAGTGAATTTAGGTAGGCCTTTTATGCCCTACTGCAATCTCTCTGAACATACCAACTGGAGCGATTAGATCAACTGGAATAATGTCTTTCTCCCTCTGAACTGCTGAAGGGGGAGAAGGTATAGTCTTACTGTCAATCTCCATATGAGATTCTTTAGATCTTTGAAAGATTATATCTTCTTCAAGGACAAAATTTCTGCTTGTCTCAATCTGTCTCTGGCCAGGGATGTCGATCTGAAATGTCTTTGAAGATTCATTGTATCCTTTCTTTCTAAAGGGTATAGCTTGGACTTCTTCTCTTTGGATGAAAATACACTAGACATCCAAATAACCTGAAGTGTTTAATTTCAGGCTTCACTCCGGTGAAGGATTCTATTTTGGTGAAGAATCTTGTTCTGAACATATACTGCGTCATGCATGCTTCTGCCCATGAAATCATAGAAATATTTCGATCATTCATTATTGCATTGATTGTCTCTAGGATGGTTTTGTTCTTCCTCTTTCTCAAATAGTTTTGTCTCCCTCTGAGTCAATGTGACTCCCTCTGAAGGATAAGCATCTTCCTTCATTCTTGACCTGTATGGAACAAGAAAACAAGAGGAACCAAAACAAGAATATCTCCTAAAGGAGAATAATGAGTATATCTCTAGAATCAAAACAATTTAAGGATTGTTATCACAACTACAACACCTATTTGTAATGTAGCAACCTTTAGAAATATAAGTTTAGAGGAATGACAATTACAATAATCAAACCTGGAGTCTTCCAGTGTGTTGCTTTTCTTCCAAGTCTCCTTTACTCAAGACAACAAGTGCTTTCTTCAACCTGTCTTTTGTACTAGGACAATATTCTATCTTGACAGAAGGTTGGGTTAGAGAACAAACTCTATGATCTCAACTTTAATCCATCTAATATCTCGACTTTAATTTTGACCAAAGGTTAGTATGATGGTGATAGCTTCAACATGCAACCTAGATCAAATAAAAATCATAACAAATAGATGCATATCAGAATAATCAAACCTGGGTTGCATTATTCCTCTGAATGTGTTGGATCTTGAGATCCTTCTGGATATATGGTAAGAGATATTTTCTCCTGCAAATACCCTTTAAAGCTTAACAATTTAAACATATGTGAGTACATACCCCTGATAGTTTTTGTAGGTAGTGGCACTATCTGGTAGCAACGATACTATTTACCAACTTCTTAAAAGAATTCAAGGGTGACTGCAACTAGTACAACAACTGATACTTCAACTGATACTACGACTGCAGTTGATACTACAACTGATTATGAAGCTGCAAATGCAACTACAACTTAGGGTTTTATGAGGAAACCCTAATTTTTATAACTTCAAATTTTGAAATTCTGATCCAGGGGATAGATGCGCTAGGCTGAGGCGAGTAAGCTGGTGTAGTCATATTTCTCAAAATCCAAATTATACCCCCTCAAACTTGACCAACAGATTTCTGGACTGGTACTTCTAGTTTTTTGGTACTTTTGGTACTCTGGTACTTATGGTTTTATGGTACTTCCTGTACTTTGTGAAAACTAGGGTTTCACTTTCCGAGAGATCTACCCACTGAAAATGTGCGCTGAAGGTGCCAAAGAGTTCCTTGGGTTAGGGCACACTTTTCTAGATAGTTTTGAGGCTAAAAAATTTCTTTGATAAAAAGCCCTCATTTTCTTGTACGACAACAGTGACGTTTTTCCTTTTTCTTGTGAAGAATGCTTGTGCAATGGGTTCTTGCAAGACCTATGCTCTGATACCATGTTGAATTTTCATAAGCTAGGTTAAGCATGTAGTTCATTTAATTTCATCATGTCTTAACCATAAACAAGAATGTTGCAGCAACCAAGATCACAAGAAGAAACACCATGCACAAGTACACAAGATATATCCTGGGGAACCCTTCTCAAACAAGGGAGAAAAACCCAGCCAAATCCTTTGCTATATTCTTCAAGAGAAAGACCTTTCACCACCAAGAATGACTTAGCACACAAGAGGGTGCTTAAGCCCTAGAAACCCTAGCGCCCAAGAGAGGTGCACACCTTTGCCAAAGAGAAGTACTTGCTGAAATTTCCAAAACATGTGAGGAGGATATGATTCTACAATGGAGAATCATCTCCTACTTATATTAGACTTTGACCAATTTGCAAGGACGTTTTATCGTCACAACAGGGTCGACCTCTCTAAGTCAAATACACTTTATTATTATATTTATTATTATAATTAATATTCAAATTATTAATTATCTTCTTTATATTAATCATATTGACATAGGACCGACCTGTACCCTTTACATAATAACTAGGGTTACAGGTAGGTCTGACTCTTGAACAATATATAACAAAGGATCTGATACACCCACTAGTGCTCATCCACTAGGGGCCACACCCATAGGGATGCCATAGACCCGAGCCATTGCATTACACAGATGAGCCAGGTCCTCACACGTGCAYTTATGCTCATTCATAGTCACGTTTTCTCTATAGATMTGCTTTCCCACTGCCACCAATAGGAGGATCATCTGGAGTCTTCACATCAAATCTGTTGTTGTTCAGAGGAGGCCATCACATCATCTTTGTTCTTATTCTCATGATGATGTGCCCAACGCTTTTCAGGATTTCCCATGTTCACATTGTGCTTAGCCATAGGCAYGTCCTAACTCAATAGATCRCTCTTACATTGGATAATCATCTGGAGTTCTTCTCTCTCACGTGATGGAGGATRCCACATACATTAGTAGCCCCTGTCCTAGGCYAGAACCAYGAACCCTATATTAGGGGCTTTCTCTTAGGTTTGTAAGCTGARAGTAAGACTTCACAAGCTGCTATGYTCCACATCTCACAGGTTTGTAAGCTGGAGGATATGTCCCATAGCTGCTTTCATCAACATGTACACTTCCATAGACTTCAACAATAAAATTGTTACACAGATGGAGTCCCTTGTCCCACAAACAAAAAAATCTCATACACTAATTTAGTGTCTAACTTAACTATAACCTTAAATCAAATTATTATTATTATATTAAGATTTTATTTTACATTAATATTTTTTTCCTAACCAAACATAGCATATCGATATTATGGAAAAATACAAATTAACATTTATCAAAAATATGTGTTAAAATGGAATATATATGTGTAGGGTTTTGCGTTGATCAACTTTAACTTTTGGTTGAAATGTGGAGTTTTCTATGACTTCAAAGTGTTGTTGTGTGTAAATAAAAAGCTCATTTTGGTAATTCTCATGTACATGTGGAAAGGCATAAAAATGCACATAGATAGAGAGATGACATAGGGATTTGGGAGTTACATTTGTTTGTTTTTTAGGCAGGGACGTTAATGCTGACATTATTGTCAACTTTAATGCTAGCGAATTAACTATAGTTTTAGTGTTGACATGTGTTTTCCTGTTTAATATAAAAGGAAGTAACTCATCACAAACATGTTATATTTAAAACCAAATAATGGAATAAAACAATGTTATATTTAAGACCAAATARTGGAATAAAATAGTTAGTGCATGTTTGTTACGAAATTAGTATAATATATATGTGACATATAATAAAGGATTAAATTAGGTTTGTGATTGCAATGAGTTTGATGAYGGTGTATAAATATATATTGATTAGTTAAGAGATGAAGGTGTGTGTGAGAGACTCTTGATATTTTATTGTTATAATTACGATTACTATTATTGTTACCTTTTGTCCTCAAAGTATAGCAACTAGCATTACCTTCATGTAGAAGAAAGAGCATGAAAGAGAATGTTTAAGGGAATTAAGGTGGTTAACTTGATCAAATATTAGATAAGCAGTTTATTTATGGTCTTTTGATTTTTTCTCGATATATGATCGATCATTGTATATATGTATATATGCATTTGTTTCTTGAATATGCATTTTTTTTTTTTGTAAAACATGAGGACTTTTAGTGTAGAAACATGTTATTATAGGAGAAATAGCAATATTATTGATAAAGATAATATTGACCATGTCATTATTCAAAAAATTAACCAAATCATAATTAGTTAAATTACAAAAAAAACAATGGTAGCAACTCCCCACATATAATCAACGAGGGACATGCATTCCAAGCATCAACTGCATATCTCTAAAACTACATAAGTTTGTACCTAATTGAACGTCATATATTTGTAAATCTATGGAGAATACATTTTATGATTTTTCTAACAAATGAAGAAGCAAATATGTGACACCCCATTTTAACTTAGGCAACTAAACTACATTATGACTTATTGTATTTCATTGCTTATTATTTGTGGAACAATCTTAGAACAATGGGACTTTAGTAGATGGACATGTGGACCTACATAAATGTGAATGTTATGAATAGTTATTGTTTGTGTGATTGAGGATTGATGTTGTGTGATTTACTTCTAGCATTCATTTTAATGAAAGATCTCGGTACATGGATACCAATAAGTATCCATGTACCTATCGTTTTAATGATGTGTTTTAATGAATCAATAAGTACCATGCACATGATGAATAACTAGTTGGTTTAAATTGTTCGTGGATGAATAACATGACTATCACATGTAATAGCTATATGGTTATGCATGATCTTGTGTTGTAAATTGACCTACATGTTGGATGGGCTAAGTGATAGCCAGATAAGTGTGAAACTAAAGTGACAAATGTCGTAGACATCAAATGAGAAAAGGTATGTTGGGAAGCATTATCATGTTATTGTCGTAGTCTAAATGTTCTACGTTTTGGCCCTTTTCCAGGGACATTTTACTGAAATCTGGTAAGAAATGGTTGGATATATAGATTTTAATGGTTAATTCTATATACTCCTAGTCCCCTAGCTTTTTCAGCACACTAAATCCATTTCTGCATTCAGAAATACAATTTAAACAACAAAAAACTGTGATTTCGTGCAGATTTATGTCGCTAGATTCTAGTAAAAAGGTCCAAAACGTAGAATAGTTAGACAACACCTTATGTTATTTATTCATCAGTTCAATGCATTACTATGATATTTGGGCAAGTGTGGGTTTACAAAAAGCATGGTTGCCAAAATTGGATAATCAATGGAAAATCTCTAAGAACAACAACAGTGTGACAATATGGCCAATGATAAGGTGTTGACCCTAGTTCTATCAAGAGGGGTGGAGGTATTTCCCATTGTTTATCCTGTGAAACCTAGAGTCATGGGAGAGTTGTGTTAATCCACACTCCCATAGACATGGGATTACGATTGCTAGTTACATGTAAGGGAAGTTTGGTCAAGGTAGTTGGCTATTACATGCCAAATTTCCACACTTGCATAATTTGTCGCATGTGGCGCAAATGTCACATCCTAAGTGTCGCACCAAAATTGCCGCAAGTGTCGTAACATGCCTCACACACTTTTTGTAAGTGTCACAACTCAATCGACACCATGAAAAGACTTGTCACAACCCCTAAATCATGTTGGAAGGAAAATCCCCATCATTTGGTAGTCGAAACATACTTTTTCACTTGGGATTTTGACCATTGTTGGGAATTTAAGAAGATTGGCGCTCCCCTACCTATGCTTAGGGAGCATCGATGCCCCTACACCATGATAAGGAGGCGCCATGACTCTCTATCTTCAGCATAAAGGGGGCGCCATTGTTGGTTGAAGGAAATCTTGGTGAATCCCACCTTCTTCTAAGGGATAACTCTGAAAGGTCAGGGTTTTTTTTGCTCGAATCCTACTCCATGGATCTATCTAAGGAAATAATCACAACCTATGGGGCCATATCCTCAACCTATTCCAAAAATACTCAAGGTGGTTGAGCCTCTCAAAGCCTATAAATTGGAGGCATTTCCATGGTGAAAAGGGGGGAAGAAATCAATAAAGCATCATTATCTTTATCTTGATTCATTCGTGCAAGGGTTGGACGAGGAGAGCTTGGAGAGGCTATTGCAACATCAATCGTGGTCTGTAAGTATATTCTTATTGGTTCTCATTCAATATATACTTACCCTATTTCCTTCAAGTCTATGTCTTGTTATATGTGCTTGTCTACTATTGTTCTAAATATTCATAGATAAAATTATCTTATCTAATCAAGTAGAGTAGGAGATAGTTGTTTCTCTTTGTTGTCTATTGCATATCTCAATTTGTGTGAGGGAGTTTGAGGATCAAGCTCTGGGATTGGAAACAACTAGGACAAATGTCGAAAAAGGTACATCATATCCTTTCTCTCCTTCTCGATTTGATTGTTCTACATGAGTTTAAAGGGATGTTAGTGTCCACTTGTACTCTTTCTATATTGGTATAGGGGTCTAGCAATCAAAGGGAAGTTTCACCTATCCGCAAGGGGAATATTCCCTAACAGAAAAATGGAGACTCCATTGGGGAATGATTTTGACTAGTCTTTCCTTGGTTCATCTGGAAGCCTTTTTCTATCATTAGAACTTGTTTGATGTTGAATTATGAAGTAATTCCTCTTCCCTCTTCTTTATTGGAAGATTGACAAAACCATTGTTTGAATTTTCTTGAGTTTTTATCCCTTTTATCACTTTTTTCAAACTTTTCCAGAATTGGCCCTCCTCTGCAGTGAGCACCAGGGCACCACAGTTAGACTAGCGCTCCACATGAGCCCTATAAGGAGTGTCACAATGCTCTGTCTCTTTGAATACCAGAGCGTCGCCCTCTCCTTCTTGTGAGAATCTTAAGGTTTTTCCAAGTTCTGCTTAGTCTATTGATCCATAGTTTTAACCCAGGAGTCTGCAAATTGTTTTTTGGTTTTATTTGGTTCAAGGAAATGTGTTATTCATATTTATTGAGCTTGCAAACTCTTTCTATATTGCAAGATTGATATATTTTACCTTTTATTGGTTTAGTCCTTATTTCGCAAGATCATAAGTTATCTGATTGATTGGAAGAGTCTGCAAGGGTTTGTTGTTCACTGAGTTTCTTATTAGTCTTGCTTTGATTGAAGGAATTGAAACTCGATTGCTTACCACAACCTAGCTTTGATATTGTTTCTTGCTGCTCAATTTTCAAAGTTTTTTTTTTTTTTTTACAGGAACGGATATGGGATTGTATTTAGTACTTGGCGTAAATGCCTTTAATCAGATTACAAAATGTGAGGAGAAGCCAAGTTTTCCTCTACAATGAGTACTTCAAATGCCCGAATACTCGTAAACCAGAGGTTTCTACAACTAGCCAATGACTCAATCTCTGTTATTTTCCCTAACTTGTGAATACAGAAGAACTGGTCCAGTAAAATGTGGAAGAACATGAGAGTATTGAACGCTCTTAAGAAATGGGATCCCAATCTTCGTCCCTGTCTCTTAGAAGGGAGCCGACTGAAAGAAGAGCTACTTTGTTGGCTTCTGCGTCAACGTCCTTGTTATTCTCCCTCAACATATGGAAGAAGTTTATACTCTGAAAGGACTTAGTTAGGGATTTGATTCTTGTCACCAATCTTGCTAATCTGAGGTCTTTGGGAGGAGAATTGTCCACTATAGCTTTTATAATATATTGAGAGTCACCAATTACATTAACCTCTTTGATGCCTAGCTCTTTGACTTGCTTGAGACCTTGAAACAGAGAAAGAGCTTCAGCTTGGATGCTGGTATTGTGGCCCAATTCCCAAGCGAATCTATGCTCAATTTTTCCTACTAGATTCTTAATGACACTACCTGCACCAACTTTTCCGGGATTTCCTTTGGCTGCCCTATCGAAGAGAAGAGTGTGTTGAGAATGGTTATGCAACCACGCTGAAAAATATTTTTTGTTGAGTCTAATTTGCCAATCTTTGTTGGTCTTGCTTTGTCTCGCCACTTGTGCAAACTGGAGGCCCAACCTTTCTCCCCAATCAATTTCCTGCTGGCTTAAATTGGTTACCTCAAGCTGGACACCCAAGATTTCTTTTAGTTGGTGTTTGATTTTGGCCGAGACAAGCTTCGCCTCCTGCACTTGAAGTCTAAAAATTCTCTTGTTCCTTTCAAGCTAGATTTTCCAACAAATGATTTTTGGCAAGGAGTGCTAGACCACCTTGAAGCTTTCGTTTTTTGGAAGTACCCCTGGATAGTTGCTCAGCTAGGTAGCAAACAACTCAGGGATGGAGGTGGGACAGGTAAGAGTGTTAATCCAGGGTTCCAGAGCCTCATTCTAGATCTCTTGAGCAAACTTACATTCCAACATTAAGTGACTAAGATTCTCTTCATTTTTGAGGCACATTATGCATCGGGAGGGCCCTTGAATACCTATTTTCTTCAATTCATCCCCTGTCAGAATTCTATTGTGACACATGAACCAACATAAGAAATCTATTTTAGGAATAGTTTTGTGGCTCCAAAGCCCCTTCCAAGTCGCAGGGTTAGGAGGGACGTGAGGTTGTTTCAACAATTTTTCATAGCCTAGAGCCACTGTGTAGCTACCCGATTGGGAGCCCCATCCGCGTTTATCTTGTCTCCTGGCGTGAATCGGGGCCATGCCCTTCAGGTAAGTGAGAAGCGTTTCACAATCTTGGTTCAGCTCCAAAGGTACCTGGAGCATCTTCCAACCAATCCAGTTGGAGTCTTCCCAGCAAGAGATATCTCACAACGTGATGAGGCCCACGTTGCCCATCCAAACTCGAAGCGTGCGCAGTGAACTGATTTCGACGAGTGGGGGATTATCCATGATGTTGTCTTCCCAGATTTTAATAGGTTTTCCATTGCCCGGTATCCAAAACGCATGGAGGTTTATCAAAGGGACAAATTTAATGTAGAGCTTGAGGAGATGCGATCCAGTTTTTGGAAGGGGGATGTCGAGACAACATTTTCTTTGACCCCTGAAGTATTTTTTCCACAAAGAAGTTTGTGGCCAGCCAGGCTTTGGAGTGATTATTTTCCAAAATTTCTTAGCTCCCATTGCCACATTTTGAACGCTAAGATCTTTAAAATTCAGACCGCCTTCTAGTAGGGGCTTAGTGATTTTTTCCCAGCTTACCAAGGGGATTCTCTTTTCATTTTGTTTACCGCCTTTCCAGAAGAAATTATGAATGTAATCTTCCATTTTCTTGAGGATACAAACTAGAGCCAACATTGCAGAAAATTGAAAGATTGGGAGGCTGTTGAGGACAGCCTTAATAAGCATTGTTTTACCACCATGGTTGAGCCAAGAGAAACCCCAAGCCTGAATCTTGAGCTTGAAGTGATCTAGAAGAGGGAGCCAGTCTCTACTAAAGGCTGCCTTTTGGAAAATTGGAAGTCCCAGGTACTTGAAAGAAGACCAGTTGGAAGAGGCTGCAAAGCCCAAGCATCTGGAGATGGCATTGAGGGTGTTGCCAGGAACATTCCAACAATAAATATGGCATTTCCTTTTATTTAGGATACTTCATGTTGCATCACAGTAATCATCCAACACTCCTTTGAAGCGAGAGGCCAAAATCAAATTGGATGCCCCCAACAATAGAGAATCACCGACGAACAACGCATGATTAATATTTTTGACTCCTCTTGCAATGTTCATGCCCATTATCTCTTGGTCTGCTTGTTTTTTTCCAAGTAAAAGCTTAAAACAAAATCTTGGAGGATGAAGAGGAGGGGGGAAAGGGGGCACCCCTGTCGGAGCCCTCTTGAGGCTTTGAAGAAAGCTGATGCTCGCCCATTCACCAAAGGAGAAATCCAAGGTTCAGAGATACAAGACCGAATCCAGTTGATGAAGTCTTCCCTAATCCAAACTTGTGCATAATGTCAAAGAGAAAGCTGTGTCTAACACGATCAAAGGCATTTGCGAGATCAAGCTTGACGACCATACCCTTTTCTTTTCGAAGCAAACTTGAGTGTATCGCCTCTTGAACT
>JASDQU010243926.1:112415-125108 GCA_032191745.1 Picea mariana
GGAACACCTCTTTCATGAATACTTGTGCGATATCTATCACCTTGTAGGTCGATTTGATGAGGATGAAATGAGTAGACTTGCTCAGTTTATCCACCACTACCATAATGGCATCATTCTGTTTGGTTGAAGTTGGTAATCTAGTGATAAAATCCATGGAGATGGTTTCCCCTTTCCATTCTGGGATGGGTAAAGGGTGTAATAGTCCTGCTAGGTGTCGATGTTCTGCTTTAACCTGTTGGCATTCTATGCATTGGGCCAAATATTTGGCTACGTCCTTCTTCAATCCCGGCCAGTAAAATTGCTTCCGGGTGGTAGTAATCATTTTCTGGTATCCTGGGTGACCAGTGTAGGGTGTTATATGTAGTTCATCCATGATGAAACTCTTCAAGTCGTCACAATTGGAAATGTACAGTCTATCTCTGTAGGTGAGTAGACCTCCTTCAATCATCTGATAGCCTTCGTATTTTTCTCCAGTGGGTTCTTGTTGTAGGTATAGGGTCACATTTCGGACGAAGGGATCTGTTTCTTGTGCCTCTTTGACTCTATTCTTGACATCTGTCTCGCAGGTACTCACCGCTGCTAGGTGAATTGTTCTCATGCTTCTGCTAAGGGCATCAGCCACCCTATTCTCCTTCCCTTTTATGTGTTTGATTTCAAAATCAAATTCGCTAAGGAGGGCCATCCATCTAGCTTGTCTAGTATTGAGCTTGGGTTGATAAAAAAAATACCGTAATCCACAGTGAACTATCATAAGCACAAATTTCCTTCCCAGGAGGTAATGCCTCCACATTTTTAAGGCATGCACTATGGAAACCAATTCTAGATCATTAGTCACATAGTTGACCTCATGTTCATTCAATTTTCGAGATTCATAGGAGATCACCTTTCCTTCCTGCATAAGGACTCCTCCGAGCCCTTCTTTACAGGCATCTATTCACACAAGGAAGTCAGTTTCTGGGTTAGCGATTTTCAATACGGGTGCATGGGTTAGTAGGTGTTTCAAGGTTTGAAATCTTTCTTCACATTGCTGTGTCCACATAAATTTTGTTCCCTTCCTCTGGAGGGCAGTGATTGGACAACCAATCTTGGAGAAATCTTTTATAAATCTCCTATAGTATCCTGCCAATCCCATAAAGGATCTAATGTCTGAGNAAGAAGTCACACTTGCTGAATTTAGCATAGAGCTAATGCTCTCTTAGCACTTGCAGTACAATTCTAAGATGCTCTTCATGTTCTTCTCTACTCTTAGAGTAGATTAAGATATCATCAATAAAAACTAGTACAAATTTATCTAGAAATTTACTGAGTACATTTTTCATTAAGCACATGAAGGTAGCAGGGGCGTTAGTTAACCCAAATGGTACTACCACAAACTCATAATGACCATACCGTGTCCGGAAAGCGGTCTTATGGATGTCTTCACCCTTGATTCTAACTTGATGGTATCCTGACCTCAAGTCAATCTTTGAGAAAATAGACGCACCTCCCAACTGATCGAATAGATCATCGATCCTGGGAAAGGGGTATTTGTTTTTTATGGTTACTTTATTAAGTTGTCTATAGTCTATACACAGTCTAAGGGTTCCATCCTTCTTTTTCACAACATGACTGGTGCTCCCTAGGGGGACATGCTGGGTCGAATATAACCCTTATCCATCATTTCTTTCAATTGCAATTTGAGTTCAACTAACTCAGGCATGCTCATCCGATACGGTGTTCTAGACACCGGAACCACTCCTGGTTCAAGTTCTATTGAGAAGTCAATGTCTCTTCTCAGAGGTAGACCCGGTATTTTTTTTGGAAACACATCTTGGTATTCTCTTAGGATAGGGTGATCATCAGGGCTTGGATTTGCACCTTCGATTATTTTCATTACCTGTATTGCATATAGGGGACATCCCTTTCGACAATACTTCCTCATTTGTAACGCTGATATTTATCTCACCGAGACCGGTTTTCGGATCCCTTGAAGGGTTATCCTTTTTTCTTCTTCGCTCACACATTCTAAGGTTTTATAGTAACAGTCTAGTTTGGCTTTATGGGCGGCCAACCAATCCATACCAATCAACAGGTTGTATGATCCCAGGGGTAATACATTAAGGGTTGCTTGGGTGGGGAATTTACCCAACATTAGTTGGCACGCTGGTATGGCCTCTACCACCTTTCTTTTGGTACCAGTGGCTAATTGTACCAACCATGGCTTAGTTTTCTTCTGTGTTTGTAGTTTACACTTATCAACAACTTTAGGGGCTATATAACTCAAATTTGAACCAGGGTCAATCAAAACAGATACCATATGGTTGAAGATCATACCTTCTATTTCCACCACTGAAGCTTGGTGGTCAACTTGGTTACTATCCAAGGTTGCATAGATCTGCGGCACACTCCTTGCCACGTCATTGACCGTGGTAGCTTCCTGCATGTTATAAATTTTCCGACTGTTCTGTTGTCAGAGTGGACAGTCTCTCCGGAGATGATCTCCTCTGCAATCCCAACACTCCAAAGGTTTTCTCTTTGGGTTATCAGTCTTTACTGGTATAGGTCCAGAAGTTTTATTTCCATCCATTGAGGGAAAGTTCTGTTGGAGTACACTCCAGGTTGGAAAGATCATTCTGTGGTTCTTCTTGTAGTTTTTAAATCCCGAGGATTTTCTCTCTTTATTCTGAAACTTGGAACCATTCTTTTGCTTCCAGTCTCCATGAGATTCTGCCCAATGTCCATATTGTTCATGACAATATGTTTCCTTTCTTATAGTGCCTTCTAAGGTCTTTGGCTCATCAAATTCAATTCGGTTCCAGTATTCTTTGGGTAGCCCACTGATGAAGCGTTGAGCCTTCACCTTCTCTTCTTTGATGTAGGGTACATATCTCAATAAGTCGAGGAATTTGTTGACATACTCCTCCATAGTAAGTTGTCCCAACTTGAGTTCATAAAAAATTTTAGCCTTCTCGTCGAAATACCTTTCTGAAAATTACTTCTCAAACTATCTCCAAGACAGATCCTCCTCGGGGACCCCTTTCATATTCTTAAGGTCTTCCCACCAGATGGAAGCTAATCCGTTCAGATTGAAAGTGGCCACTCAGGCCTTCAAATTCTCTGAAAAGTCATGGACTCTGAAATATTTCTTCAGTCTGAGTAGCCAAGCCTCTGCTTCCTCTCCCTTCTTTCTCTCGCCATCGAAGGAGGGAGGTTTGGCCTTTTTGAATTCCTCAAATTTATGACTCTTGGAAGTCTTTTGCTTCTTCTGTTTCTTTCGAGAATAGGAACTGGTCCTGCTGCTGGAAGAGCCTTCTGAATCACCATCTTTCTTCTTAGTGGAATCATCTGGTACTGGTCCTTTACCTCTGGGGTGGACCTTTCTGGATGTGCTCTCTGTGTGGCCACTGAAACGACCACGATTCTGCATATCAGGTTCATGTGGCATTCGTCGTTGTAGGTTGGATAAGCTCTGCAGTAGAACTGCATTAATCTCAGTTTTCTTTTCTTGTTCTTTCATCATCCTTTCATTATCGGCCTTGCAGCTTTGCAATTCGATCATGAGACTCCTCACAGTCTCAGCTAGGCCTGGAGGGGTTCCTATTTCTCTTCTTTCATCTGACTCTTCATCTCTGTTGTGGGAGCCTTCTCCCACCTCTTGGTGAGTCGCCATTCTCTACGTTTGTAGATTCCTGCGGTTGATTGTCCACTTGAGTGAAAAGACAAACGCTGACTATTAGTCAAGAGTTAAATTCATTTTTATAAATGGCGCATAAATTCATAACTCTTTCACATGCACACACAGTTGGGTTTTCATTTTCCAGGTTCTTAATCCTAGGTAAGATAGTTAGGTCAGGGTTGTACTCCTCATAGGAGTGTTTTGAACGAGGTTTATGCGCGACTTGTGCATGAGACCAGTCAGGCCGAGTGTTGTAACCATGATTTGATACCAATTTGTAACACACCCACTACCATCAATAAAAAAATTTCATTGTTTTCTCAGTAATGAGACTCCCTAGAGCTTGTAGCAGCAGAATGCCAATCCTCGAATCACAGGTCTTCTATTTACCTACCCGATTCTCTGTACATAACCGTGGTCTTACATCCCACCTGACATAGGTGTGCCAACCACAGATACGTCCGCTCACAGGGTCTTCTTCTCCTCGCCCAAAGAACTTCAAGGTTCTTCTACTTCCCTATCAGGAAATCTGCTCCCACAGTTCTCTCGTGCGATTCCCCCTTCCTTGATTTATCGAGGAATCAGAACTCGTGACTTAGCGAGTTCAAAGGTTGAACACTAGGTTCTCAGATCCATGAGACCCGATGGTCAGTCAACTCGCTGAATTTCCCCTGAGGGGTTTCTCTACTCGCAACCGCGTGATTCCCGTGGCCAAATTCCCGACCCTTTTCTCATGAGGCTTCGATACACGATCCCACGTGCGGATCCAACAGTCTTCCCATGATCTGGATCCAACAGTTATTACCTTCTCGCTTCTCATGTCCTCGTGACTTTGAATACCCAATACTTGGGCCCTCACCCTACGAACTCCCGATTTCATGAGATCTCTCGATCTCTGCCACTTGTCCTTCTCCGATGGACGGTTCATAGCCTTTCTCCACTTCACTGCTTTGTGACCTTGTGTCTCGTGACTTTTAACACCAAATACTTGGGCGTTCACCCTACGAGCTCCCGAGTTTGTGAGATCTTCTGGAGCTCTTCCACCTGTCCTCCCCAGATGGATGGTTCACATCCTTTTGCCACTTCACCGCTTCGCGACTTAGAACATCCAAACTTCGGGTTCTTACCTTGTGAACCTCCGAGGTAGCAAGATCCTTGGATCTCCGCCACCTGTCCTCCTCGGATGGATGGTTCAGATCCTCTCGTGGCTTCACCACTCACGACTTAGAGCATCCAACTTTTGGACTTATACCCCATGAGCCTCCGAGCTCATGAGATCCCNTCCTCCTCGGATGGATGGTTCAGATCCTCTCGTGGCTTCACCACTCACGACTTAGAGCATCCAACTTTTGGACTTATACCCCATGAGCCTCCGAGCTCACGAGATCCCTAGATCCCTGCCACCTGTCCTCCTTGGATGGACGACCCAGATCCTCTCATAGCCTTGCCGCTCGCCACTTGGAACGTCCAACTTTTGGACTTCTACCCCATGAACCTCCGAGGTAGTGAGGTCCTATTCACGAGGGCTTAACCCTCGTTTATCTCCCTATAGATCTAACATCTATCAGGTGTCCAGGATAAGATATGATGGTTTAGATTGGTTTTGAGGCCGTGCCCTTTCCCACTGCTCTTTGGACGTGGACAAACCAATGGTCCAGATATTCTCATGGAGTTTGGGGTTCTATGATTCAGATTTCCTCGCTACTCACGAAGATAGAGGCAAAGGGGTTAAGGCAATTTACTCCCTCATTCATTCCTTAGATCTAACAGTCGTGAATGATCGTAGATTCCCCAATGGGATCTCATCCATTGATCAATACTTATCCTTATGCTACTACTTCGAGATTTCAAGAGAGTTATTCCTCTTCGCACAGGGTTGTTAAGACTTGCACATTCACGCCCTTCTTCCAGGTTCTTGGTAAACCTTTCTAAGGAGGGAATCTCTGTGAAGGGGTCTATTCTGGGGCATTCCTGGATACAGATAAGGGAAATGAATTCCTGAGAATGAACTGGAGACTTAGTTCAACCTGGCATGCTTAGAATCATTTTTATCAACGTATGTCGTGCATGGCTTCCTCTATTGCAAGCATATATCCATTAATTATTATCAAAACATTCACAGACATTCTTACACTAAAATTGTTCACAATCTCACATTGTTCTGAGTATGTGTATATATATATATATATCAGTGTATGAATTTCAAGATGCAATACATAAAATACTTATCAGAAATAACACTAGAAGTGGGTGCAACCACTGAGAGGGGTGCTTGTTTCCACCCAACTGTAGGCTCAATGACTCCCAACGGATTTACCACTAGCCACCCCCGAGCTGAGACCACAATGCTCTGAGACTACGTCTCTCTATCTGCCAGTGACGAGGAGCAAAGGTTGCAATCCTTCCTCTCTGCTATCACTCACTCTGCATAATCCAGAGTTCCCCTTGCGTCTGCCCTTTCAATCGTCTCTTCCATATGCCTTATCCTCTCGTGAGGTTGTGTGTGGCACGATTACCCTCACACCGATCAGGCCTGATGTCTCTACAGATGGGCGGTTCACCATCCCATTCTTCATCAAGCCATCAGCCTACTAGCCTGCGAGGTATTGAATTTCAGGGCCAGCGAACCGCTTTTGGTTCTCCGGGCCAGTGGAGTCCAAATATGGTATTTAATTCTCGATGGAAGTTAATGCCACCTTTTCAGGTGCCTTCCACCGCCATCGTGGTCTCTTTTCTGCACATCCCCTCATCAGTAGTCCTGCAATAAATTCAGAATGTTATTCACATTCATTGACCTCTTTCTGTAGGTCCATTTACATTACATGTTCATACTTATGAGTTTTCCATAGTCCTCGGCCAGTCTAGTTATATTTACAAACTGGGGGAAACAGGGTGTTACAAAAGGTAAGGAAAAAAGAGAAGTCATTTGGTGTACCACATGTAGAACAAAAGGACACCATAAGAACAAATGTCCAACATTCGTGTAGTACATGGAAGAAGGAATTCCAAACCCATTGCCAACATGAGGACTATGGTGTGAGATCTATATGAAACATGAGAATGATCCATATCAATGCCCAATGATGCATAAGTACCAGACATTACCTAAGACTTCATATTGCAACCTTTTAAAATCATTAAGCCATGATGACAATGAATGTAGGGCCATGGACCTAATGAGGGAAATAACCTTAGATGGTTACAGGGTGCAGGAAGAAATCATTATCGATAAATCTGCACCACAGTTTAACCAAGTACCAGCCCCGTATAATAGTGCACAACAATAATATAACACTTCGCAACCAAAATACAATACCGCACAACCACACTATAATCTCGCGCAGTGTAACCAGACGCCCCAATACAATGCACCATGAGGAGATCGAGATGGGTACAGAGGTTGAGGAAGAGGAAGAGGAGGCTTTGGAAGAGTAATAGGACTAGTGGTATTCCACAACTGTCAACAACCGAGACACTATGCAAGAGAATGTCCACTTCCACCTGCGACGTGTATCTATTGTCACGCATAATATCATGACACAAAAGAATGTCCTACACTATTGGGGAAGATCCAAGAAAAGAGAAATTAGAATAATCAAAATGTTTAGTGGATTTCAACGGAAGCAAGGGATGAAAGAATAGACATCAACATAGTTACGCAGGATGGAGCTAAGACAGGAAACGACACAGTAAGACAAGATCTAGCACAACATCAATGGGTGAAGAAGAATGTCAAACCAAAGAAACAATTTGATTCACAAAAGGAAACAAAGATATTCAATGAGGCTTGACAAGAATTCTTGAAGCCAGACATTGCATCAACATCAACTATGCAGCATGATAAGGAAGTAACAACATATGATATGCCTCCATCGTTGGATCACACCAAAGAAGCACAGCCCCTGGGACAAGTAAGTATGATTAAGGGATTTTTTCAATTCTGTGTTAAACTACTAAATGATCCATCCTCTGTTAAAGTATTAAAAATTATGCTAGAAATATGTATCATAGAGGTAGAAGGAAAGATAGAACAAAAAATAGTTAATCATATGCATACAAGGAGGAGAAAAAGTAGAGAACTCAGTTTGAACACCAACATTGGAGATTTCAAGATGGGAGATATTATACTAGATTTAGGATCCAAAGTAAATCTGCTACTCAATAAGACATGGAAATGTATGGGAGAGCCCACATTAGGCTATTCATTGGTTCAGCTTAAACTAGCAAACCAACAAAGAGTTATACCAATTGGAAGACTAAAAGGGGTGACAGTAGACCTGGATGGAATGCGCACTAAAGCTGATTTTGAGGTAAGAGAAATAGTGGATGGCACAACACCTTATCCAACACTAGTCGGCTTGGATTGGGAATTTGAAAATCAGGCCATAATCAACTTAAAGATGAGTAAGGTGAAATTCGAGTTAGGAGAATACAGATTCATTGCGCCATTGGACCCATCAGAAGGGGAAGGGTTTGTAGAACCTACTTTCTTAGACATGAAGGAAATTAAACAATTATACAGAAAAACAACATGAGAAGAAGATTATGTGAACCCAACTTCAGTTCGGGTACTCAATTGGAGAAGCATCACCTCATCCATGTCAGATTCATATACGATCTTAGAGAATTGGTAGCAGAGATTACACGAAGTCTCCACAATAAGATACACAAGAATAGACCACACAGTAGGATGGGTAGGTACGGATATAAGGGAACCTCCCAACTTCCATGGGGTGAATGAATTAGAATCATTATTAACACAATACGAAGATGAAGTGTTATAAAATCAAAGGCTCTTAGCCTTGGATTTAGCACTCAAGGAAACACCTACAAGATGGTGGGGTGCGCACAAAGAAACAGTCAAGGACTGGTACCAATGTAAGCGGTTACTGCGCATCAGGTTTGGTGCAGAATAGGGAAGAAATTAACTGTAGAAATATGACGGATAGGGGGCACCAGTAAAACACTTGGAGAAGTGAAGAATGTTGTGGAGGATGAAACCACTAGAGGAATGGACTCATCATTTTTTTCACACATTAGAATGGATTCCAACAAACTAGTATACATACCATGAATTGTGCAGAGGAACTACAAACTGGACAGTATTACAGTAGAACTTTACAGTCACTTTCTCATTTGAGCATGAGAAACCCAACATAGACTCAACACTTAAACAAAATAGAGGGGTGATAATCAATAAAGAACCAAAAGTTGAAATCCTGATAGAAGAACAACAACAGAACAAACAAACAGTAAAAGAACTATTGTCATGCTATCATGTGCAGGAAGAAGCACCATATGAAGATGACTCATGAAACATTCAGATTGTAGAAGTTGAAGGTGAAAGAGAAGTGGAAGGTCCACCTTAGGAATCAAAAGTATTTGTTGTGTCGATCAAGGTGAAGAGATTCAACATTAGGACAGTTGAGAATCCCAAAATGGCCAGCATTAGACAGTACTGGGATGAGAAAACAGTGGAAAGCATAACAAAGTTACTGCATGAGTACAAAGACTTGTTCCCAACAACATTCACAGAAATGAAAGGCATAGAAGGATAGCTAGGTGAAATGAAGATACCTCTCAAATCTGAGGCAAGACCGATTAGATAGAGACCATATAGACTAAACCCTATATACAAGAAAAAAGTCAAAGCCGAAATTTGTTGGACACACCTACCACACTTAGAGGGGGGGGGTGAATGAGTGTGGGGATCTTTTTCCAAAACTTCCCTCTTACTCAAAACTCCTTAGTTAACATTCAAAATTTACTCATTACTCATTTCTGTCATTTATAATCAGTTAGATGTGAATACATATCAGCAATATATCATGAACAAGTCATCACCACAAGGAACACAAAGAACACAAGATGTATGTACAATTTTCTTTTCATTATGGACTTGAATCCAGTGGTTTTTCAGCAACAACTAAATAGAGTACAACTCTACAAGAGCACCAGCTCTATATAAAAGACTCAACTTACATTCTCAGCACCAACTAAGATGAGGAAAAATTCCTCAACAGATATCAATGTGTACCATAAACAAGTGCATCAACCATGCACCAACATGTGCCAAACAACCTGTAATCAACCTGTATCATAAAAAATTGTATCCAACCGTGTACCAAGTATATACCAATCATGTTTTAACTACTCATCAACAATGACTCATCAATATGTACCAACATCATAAACTATACACCTCATGTATGTGCCAACTCATAAACTTCTTGTCTCAACCATGACTAGTTTTGGATTAGTCAATAACCCTAACTTGAAATAATCATAACTTTGTACCTGTAATGAATAAAGATTTGAAACTGATATACAATTTTGTTCAGTGTGTTTTATGCAATTCCTCTAGTTGTCACTACTTGGAACCTCTCAGGAAAGGATTTATAGCAAAAATGGCATACCTTGAGGAATTTTGTCTTATTCTAGAGAGGGACCTTGTAGATAGTGCCTGGCACGAAATATTTTTTGAACCGGTTTGAAACTTAGAAAGCATCATGAAAATAATTTATCCTCCCTTGAATTCTAGCCCTATTTTCTTCACCTTCCCTTTAAAATTTGGCTTAGATATCCTTTGGTTACCTCAGTCACCTATAGATATTCAATATGCTCAAGTATTCCACACCAAAAATGCTCAAGAATCTCTCACAATAAGCTCTCCGCCAATACTCCAAAATATATTCTCATAAGAAGCTCTCAAATGATCCAAAAAAAGGATGATCTATAAGAGACCATTGCTATCTAATGCAGACCCCCAACTCTCAGGTCGAGGTTCTCTCATAGGATCGTTCTTTATCTCCTTTAAGCTTAATCGGTTCTTTCGATTCCTTGTTGGAATATCAATTCAATCAATCCATAGGTCCTTTCGGAAGCTCCCCTGTGTGAACAACACTAGGTGCGAGCTCCACCTTTTCCAAGCGAAAACAATGCTATGACCAAGGGCCTAACCCCAAAGTCCTTTGTCACAACTTCTCAACTTCGCAAGTTCACGAGTCGAAGCTCTCGAATCCTCCTTTCCAATCTCACGATACCTGAAATGCAGATACGGGTATGGCTCCTCGTCTGTTAGTGCCTTCCTTGCATGATCTCCGGCTAGGCTAAGCACTAGCACCTCTCGCTACTCGCACCTTCGCGAGTGGGAGTGTCCAACCTTGGCACCTTCCCTTCACGAACCCCTAAGAGGAAACATTAGCTTTCCCTCTTGCATTCTCGCTACTCGCCACTTCGCGAGTTTCAACGTCGAGCCCCCATGCTCTTATCTCACAAGATCCCAAGATGCGAGAAGTCAACGAAGTGTTGACTCCTTCCACTAGGTGACACATGTCTACCTATCGATCACACGAGCCCACCTTGTGGTTCTACCACGTGTCTGTCGTGCCCAGCTTTGGCACTTCGCGACTTCGCTTCCCGAAGCACTGCCTCCTTTGTATCCTGACATCGGAAGTGCTGAGATCCCAAACTCCTCGTTACTCCTTATCACAACTCACAACTTCAGGACTTTTGGGACAAAAGTCTCAACCTCCTATCCTCCGAACTGCCGAAATGCAGAATTTCGACATGTTGTCAACGTGGGTCCCACAACGGAACTTCCTGCCTTTTTGGAGTCTTGGACTTCACGATTTCACGAATCCTGAAGCTAAGATTTGTTTCTTCAACCCATGAAACCCCAAAATGGTCAACGAAGGTATGACCTCCGGGTCGACAATTATGCCACTTGTCCACTCTCCACTGTTGGATTCTTCTGCACCTTCAAACCTCCGAACTCCGAAATGAGTATTCACGAGCGATCCAATGGCCCTCATCAGCTTGGATCCTACGACCCTATTTCTTCTTAACGTAAACTTGAAAATAGGCTTACCATAACTCCCCTTCTCCTCTACACGATCTCACGGCTCTCGGGACTTCGCGAATTCTCCACGGAGAATTCCGACCAGCCAATTCCTCCTTGACAACTCCTGCAAAATGTACAAAGTGTTCTTTGCCGAAACTTATCCACCTGCAAAGTAATTTTTCAGCACTTCCCCTTGAACACTTCCAAGGCACTAACTCTTTTGAGATTTTACCACAAACYCGAGTCTTCAAAAAGACTCCTGCACACACTCCTTGTGGAAAATTTTCAAATACTTCCAAGTATTTGAATTCTTAGACTCTGTGCACTCTCTTTGCAACAATAGTCCTTCAATTMTTCCCTAGGTCGATAAGTTCTAACTTACAACCAKCCTGTGAACACCTTGCATGGCTTCTGTGCTCCACCTGCACTTCTGCAAAAAATGAGAGTAATTGTTGTCTCTCCTGAGCTTTCAGAGATGAAACTCTRAACCCTTGTCAATGCACTCCTTGTAGACAATTTTGTTGCATTCCTTGCAGTAAAACTCTCGTTCAGACAGAGAAACAATTGAAACTCATTCCTTACTGTCCCTCTCAGACTTCAAACATTAAATATGAAATCATACATTCACGCACCGAAGCAAATGCATAATAGAGAGTAAGCAATCATATATCAATCGGCATGTACAAACACAGAAAGCAATTGAACACCATGAGTCTGAACTAAAGATCTTTGTATTAATCCAGAACTTTTGTACATGGGTTTTTACTTTACATAGCTCTCTGCTTCTGCTCTCCTATGCTCTCTTCGACTGATAATGTTGCTAATGTTACAAAATGATACAAGATCAGGGTGTCTATAGTCGGTTTTCCCTCTGCTCCTTAAACTGTCTAATCTCGAATTTAAAACTACCTACCTACATTAACTATGCATAAATGCCTCTCAATCCTTCAGATGAGAGTGGGACGCTCAAGGTCTGATTACAATCTACAAGTATGCCCTTTCTTACCTACTTCATTTAAGTTTGGCGCATCCCACTTCAAAATGATTTAAACACTTTTGAACATGTGCCAAAATGCGTTGGCGCTGCTTGCACTCGCTTGTTGTTGACGATGCTCCTGCATCACTATCTTATTTATACTTTCATCCTCTAGGTCACTTAACCCATTTTTAGGTCACTTAACCCATTTCTAGGTCA